>JBAKBP010006797.1:55400-106770 GCA_037953745.1 Lithodes maja | reverse complement strand
CTGAGCTAAGAGTACGGTATATGTATAAACCATCGCTGCAGGTCTGAGCTAAGAGTACGGTATATGTATAAACCATCGCTGCAGGTCTGAGCTAAGAGTACGGTATATGTATAAACCATCGCTGCAGGTCTGAGCTAAGAGTACGGTATATGTATAAACCATCGCTGCAGGTCTGAGCTAAGAGTACGGTATATGTATAAACCATCGCTGCAGGTCTGAGCTAAGAGTACGGTATATGTATAAACCATCGCTGCAGGTCTGAGCTAAGAGTACGGTATATGTATAAACCATCGCTGCAGGTCTGAGCTAAGAGTACGGTATATGTATAAACCATCGCTGCAGGTCTGAGCTAAGAGTACGGTATATGTATAAACCATCACTGCAGGTCTGAGCTAAGAGTACGGTATATGTATAAACCATCGCTGCAGGTCTGAGCTAAGAGTACGGTATATGTATAAACCATCGCTGCAGGTCTGAGCTAAGAGTACGGTATATGTATAAACCATCGCTGCAGGTCTGAGCTAAGAGTACGGTATATGTATAAACCATCGCTGCAGGTCTGAGCTAAGAGTACGGTATATGTATAAACCATCGCTGCAGGTCTGAGCTAAGAGTACGGTATATGTATAAACCATCACTGCAGGTCTGAGCTAAGAGTACGGTATATGTATAAACCATCGCTGCAGGTCTGAGCTAAGAGTACGGTATATGTATAAACCATCGCTGCAGGTCTGAGCTAAGAGTACGGTATATGTATAAACCATCGCTGCAGGTCTGAGCTAAGAGTACGGTATATGTATAAACCATCGCTGCAGGTCTGAGCTAAGAGTACGGTATATGTATAAACCATCGCTGCAGGTCTGAGCTAAGAGTACGGTATATGTATAAACCATCGCTGCAGGTCTTACTTAATGACGCTTGTTTTTAAGCCTTCTACAGTGATAGGTCAGTGTTGGGTTGGCTACTGTTGCGGTAGATAGAAAACAAGTGAAATATATAATGGTCAAATAAATATAGTTCCGGAAACATTTTGATTAACACCATAACTAAATAATTAAGTCGATGTAAGTAACTCTCGAGTGAACCACATTGCTATAGTTTCTCTAACTTTATTATTGCACAGAAGCTTTCTAAAGGTTGTGTATTCATCTCAGTTGGCTCCTATGGAAATGAGTTACAAAGTTAAAAGTGATGGTCTAAGTTGCATAAAATAGAAACACTTCTTATTCGCTAATTGTGGCGGTTGAGTTGGGGATGGTTGGTTGTCATTGATGCTGTGTTTATTAATTGTACATGTTCCATTTAACTAAACAAGGTTTATTAACCTGACTATTTCAAGCATCGACATAAAAGTTGTTGTTTGAATCTTTGGGTTATATATAGATAATGCATACACGTTACCAATTACCAATTCGCTTGGGGCAGCTGGGATCCAGCCAATTTCGTTTACTAGAATGTATTGTTTGAGGTAGCAAATTGTTGTAAAATCTATATAATGGTTAGCTAAAGGATCTTAAGTCCTTAAGTATGACGCGTGTTAGAATTCCGCAAAACCGCAATTACATGTAGGTACTAGCACACACACACACACACACACACACACACACTGTTACGGCTGGATCGGCAATACATATTCGGGATTCTTGATCGTAGGACAGAAATGGCTTATGTGACAACGACACGCTCGATTCCAGTCCCAAATACTATATGCTCCAGACAACAAAAGCACCAACGCCCTACAGAGTTATCGTCTATGGTAACGAGGTACCTTAACTCGGCGAAAGTGTACAACAGGGGTAGGCTATGAGGCTAAACTCCCTCAGACATTTATAGGTTACGTTATTACTAAAGAAATGCAATACTCAAGAAACTACGTTAATATTAAGCCTCTAATAATGTAGAATAGAAGCAGGCTAAAGGTATGACAGTGAAATGCTAAATGACAAATGTACACGCCTACTTGAAAGCGCGTGCACTAGAATAACTGTCCCCTACTAACATGCACTAGCATGTAGCATACAAGATGTTCATGATCCAGTAGATACCTAATAATACACATGGAAGGAACATAAATAGTAGTCACTTATTATAAGAATGAATCTATACTTGGAATAACTAAAAGGTTGCAGGCAACAGTACTGCGCCGGTAGCCTACTACCGCATAGGCTACTTCGCTTCTCTCACTTTGTCTCCCCTCTGAGTCCGTATGCGCCCTACGCAACAGAACTCCGGACACAGCAGCAAAACGACAGTGCAGTTAATTGATACATGAAAGTATTAATAGTGTTGTCTTGTGTGTGAGTAATGTGTATTGTAAAGTGTTACATACATAAACTTAAAGAGAGCTGCAATGCATAGTAAAATAAAGATATCACCCACTCATCATCCCCATGTGTTCTAGCTAGCAGGCCAAGTCACAGGAACAACGAGTCCCAGCACCGAAAGCGAGAACCCAGGAAAAGACTGCAGAGAACACAAGGACAGATAAATTACGTTACTCTACTATACCGGCACTACGAGCGAGCTGTAGTCTCTGGTACTGCACTCGCTCCTGGCTCGGTAGGCAAATCAAGGCTAAGTCCTCGCCCCTCTACAGACAACTCCTGGGCATGGTCGGGCTCTTACACATGGCACTAGTCTAGTCACAAATTGGATGATGAGCTGGGCATATAACTCGTGAACATGTAGAACGTTCACCAACTATCCTCATCAAGAAGATCGCTGTTCACATTAACCCCTTAAATCTAATACATGTAAATATATGCTTGTCCTAAGAGTAATACGAGAGGCGAGTGCTGAAACTCCTTTAGGACCTCAAGGGAAGGTTATGCATTTAAATAGAGAGAAGAATGAAATGAGAGTAATGTCGTCAGAGAGAACGAGTGCAACCGTGAGAAATTGGGAGAGAGGGCAAGGGATGTTAGAATCTCAAAGGTTCTAGGCAACCCTGATCATGGAACACACAGCGAGCCTCCAGGCAATGTGCAGTACGACAACATGGGCAACCCAGGCAGCATAGGCAGGCGGCAATGGAGTACCAACCCTGTCGCACCTAGCTATAAGCGCAAGGCTGCCAACCGGTCCATACGTCTGGCAACCACCACTCCGGCAGCGTGGCGCGTTGCTACCCTCTCGCTCTGAAAACTAACTCACTCTCTCTCTCTGAACTCCCATTGTCTTATCTATCAACTTCTCTATTGATACTACATATTAAATGGAAGGTCTCGACATGGCTTAAAACAAAACCCACCACTGGTTAGCACATGACGAGACCTTTGCAGAGATACAAAGAACATAGTTATACGTTGTCACACTCAATATAAGCAGCCAGCACGGTACAGCGGTACAGCGGTACCACACAGTGGCGGTACAGTGGAGTACCAAGGAGTACAATCAGGTTGCGTTGCCACGCACTGGGTGCGTCACAGCCCCCCAAGATTTTAGATAATCGACCTTAGAAGCATTATCAAAATCTGACAGGCAACCAACCGACCTGCTACCCTTAGCTGCCACTAATTGCAAAAGGTGCACAACAACTGAAGTGTGAATTATACATAAAACACAATATCGCATGCATCATGCTACAACAATAAAGACTTACAAAACTAAAAAAAAAAATTCTCGTTTATTTTATTGTTTTATAATCTTTTTGGACGGCGTTATGATAGCCTAATTTTACTCCTGCTCAACCCACACACCGTGCACGACTATCCTGGATCATCAACCCTTGATAGACAATCTGCTATCACGTTCTCACTCCCGGCAATATGCTGAATGTTGAGATTATACTCTTGGAGCATTAGGGACCACCTGGTCAACCGCATATTCCGATTGTGAAACTGATTTAGGAATTTCAAGGGATGATGGTCCGTATAAATCGTCACTACCGGGCCGTAGGCTGGAACATAAACTTCGAAATGTTTGAGCGACAAAACGATAGCAAGAAGCTCCTTCTCTATAGTCGAGTAATTCCTTTGTGCCGAATTAAACTTGCGAGAAAAGAAGCTCACTGGGTGTTCCAAGCCCTCGGAATCAGTCTGCAGTAACACTGCCCCGGCACCCACACCGCTGGCATCAGTCGCCAGCTGAAAACTCCTGGAGAAGTCTGGGGCTCTCAAAATCGGATGTGTACACAGCAGGTGCTTGACTAGGTCGAAAGCCCTCTGACACTCCGCAGCCCAACAGAACTTCACTGACTTCGACAGTAGATCAGTTAACGGTGCTAAGACAGTAGAGTATCCCCGGATGAAGCGCCTATAATAGCCTATCATACCTAGGAACCGCATGACCTGGCGCTTAGTGGTGGGCCTGGGAAACATATTGATAGCCTGTATCTTGCTCAGGGGGGGGCACACCCGGCCTAACCCGACCACGAAGCCAAGATACTGCACAGTAGCCTTTACAAACTCGCACTTCCTCAGGTTCACCACCAGCCCAGCATCGTGCAACTTCCCAAACAGGGTCTCTAAGTGCCTTAGGTGATTTTCAAAATTGTCATCATACACTATCACGTCATCAAGGTAGACCGTGCAGTTAGGGATTTCGTCACAAATATCGTTCATCAGGTTCTGAAACGTGGCAGGTGCGTTCTTAAGCCCATAAGGCATTACGTTACATTGGTAGGTCTTGCCATCTACCATAAAACCACAAACTTGCTTAGCTCGGTCCGACAGGGGTACTTGCCAGTAGCCTTTTACAAGATCAATTTTAGTAAGGTACTTTGCATTCCCTATCTTGTCCACGCTGTCGTCAACTCGAGGCAAAGGGTAAGGGTTGGTAGTGGTCAAGCCATTTAGCCTACGAAAATCTATGCAGAACCGCACCTTGCCGTCAGGTTTTGGCTGCAACGTGACGGGTGATGTCCACTTCACATAACCTTCAGTGATCATCCCTCTCTCAACCATGTACTTTAACTCCTCCCGTAAAGCTGGCAACTTTACCGGGGGCACACGGTAGGGCACTGACTTGAAGGGCACATTATCACCGACGTCCACGTCGTGCGTTACCTGAGTAGTGAGACCTGGGTGTTCGGCGAAAACAGAGGGGTATGACCTGAACAGGCCTAGGACAGCAGCACCCTGGTGCTCAGGCAGGTGACTTACAGCTTGCCTAGCCTCTTGTTCAGTATTCCCCGCCCACTGTTCCGCGGAAATGACACAGTCCCAGCTATCCTCCTCAGCAGCATGACTGTCCCCACCTCCTTCTCCACCCTGGCCGCTGCAGGCCAGCACAGGGACAGTGAGAGGCTCTGAGGGGCGTCTCACATACTCTTTCATGAGGTTAACATGACATAACTGATGTTTTTTTCTACGGTCAGGTGTTGCAACGAGATAATCAAGGTCGGACAGTTTCTTAGCCACCACATACGGCCCAATAAACTTGGCAGAAAGGGGGTGTCCAGGCAAAGGTAAAAGCAACATTACCTCCTGACCCACCGAAAACTCCCGAAGCTTCACCTTGGCGTCATACTGGTGCTTCATGACCGCCTGTGCATTAACCAAGTTATTACCTGCCGCTGCCATGCAACCTATAAGTCTCTCCCGGCTCTCAAGGATATATTTAAGTACAGACCCCGGCTTCTCTTCGCCCTCCCAGATCTCTTTCACCATACTTAAAGGTCCTCTCACATTATGGCCAAAGACTAGTTGATTTGGACTGAACCCCAGGCTCTCTCCTGGGACTTCACGTGCAGCGAACAGAACATACGGCAGACCCAAATCCCAATCAGTGTCATGTTCTGCACAGTAACAGCGTAGCATACTCTTCAGGGTCGAGTGCCACCGCTCCAAGACTCCCCGACTCTCGGGATGGTAGGCTGACGACACTACAGAACATATACCGTGCAACTGAAGGGTTTGCTTGAACAATTTGGATGTAAAATTGCTCCCCTGGTCTGACTGCACCTCACGTGGAAATCCATAACGGGAACAGAACAATAATAAGTTTTTAACAACCGCCTTTGCCGAGCCGTTTCTCATGGGGTATGCGTCCGGGTATCTCGTAGCCACATCCATGATTGTCAACAGGAATTTATTGCCACTACTAGTAGGCGGGAAAGGGCCAACCAAATCTACTACAACTTTGCTGAACGGAGGCCCGGTGACAGGTATGGGAAACAAAGGTGCCTTCGGGATTGTCTGGTTAGGCTTCCCCGTTGTCTGGCAGGTCGCACACCCAGCCACCCATGCACAGACATCAGCCTTGACCCCAGGCCACCAGAAAAACCTGCCCAATGCCGCCAATGTTTTTGTTACCCCCAAATGACCCGCCACCGGCACATCATGCGCCAGACACAATAAGGACTCTCTATACTTATTTGGAACAACCACCTGGTCTACTACCCTCGCACCGCCCTCCCACTTCGATTTGGGGTCTAGAAATCTGCGGTACAATATCCTGTTGAGCCTAAAGAAATCTCCCGGCTTCGCATCCCCATCTTCCTCCAACTCTATGGCACCATTGCTATAACGAGCTAGGCTAGCGTCTTGCAGCTGCTGCTCACTAATGTCCCTGGGCGTCAATGCATCAAGATGGTTTTGTAATAAGACATTACCCCGGCTAGTAGGCTCTACTGCCTTAGTGGCTCTCGCTACAGCTCTTGCCTCACGCGAAGTCTTACCCAACTCTGCCTTGTTACACACCATATCTGGGCCAGAGTCAACTCCCGTGTTTATTATAGGTCCAAGTACCGAATCACCGAGAAGTGCAGCAGAATCAATGTCCCTTTTCCTGCCCTTAGCAACCTTCTCCTGATCCTTCCTCCACTGTCCCCGAGGTTGAGTGCTAGGCTGTGCAGGAGCCGCAGAGCGAGATCGGGTTACCACACAGGCCATCTTATCCTGTTGGCACCTCCCAACCCATTCCCGATTCTCACCATCCACGTCGGCCGCCCTCTCGGCAACGACTAAGGGTGGAGTCCCGGAAGTGGGCACCGCAAAGTCGTTGCCGAGAAGAAGGTCGACGCCCTCAACTGGCAAACACTCAACGATCCCTACATCCAGCTCCCTGCACACCTCTCCCACTCTCAACTCCAACCTCACAAGTGGGTATGACCTCGTAGCATTTATACCCTGCACCACAACAACTCTGGCCGCATTTATCGGTTTCCCTGTGAAGTTCCTCAACAAAGTTTGCGAAGCCCCCGTATCCCTCAGCAAGTCAACCCTCCGTAGTTCACTCCCCCAGCTCACAAACCCGTGCCCCCGATGGCTACAGAAAGTGTCCCGGACAGGTGTCGAGCCTTCCGTACGCTTCTTTACCGCGTGTGCCTCAGCTGCTGACAACCTACCCCGGGCAGTTGCTGCAGCCTTCAGAGACACACCGATACTGTGAACCAATGACACCGGCTTAGCGGGAGTGTTACTAGGGCACTCACGTGAATAATGGCCTAGCTTCTGACATTTGTAACATTTCACATCCCCAATGGGCTTCTTCCCTTGTGCGGGCGAAGAAGGGGCCTGACCTTTAGTAAACGGGAGAGGCTTGTGTTTGTAGGTGTTATTAGGTGCAATGCATTTAGTGTGGTTATGTGTGTCATAGTATTTGTTATTATCGAAAACTCTGGTGGGTGGGGTATAGCGCCCCTTCTGCCCTGACTCAGCCCTCTGAGCGGCACCGCAACCACGAATCAATGATAATCTGAAGTCTGCCATCTTGGCAGCCTCCTCTACTGTCTTGGGACATTTTTCCTTAATGTTCAGCGTTAGATCGGTTCCAGTACATTTGTAAAACTGTTCCAGATAGAAAAGTTGCTTAATTTCCTCAGCCGACTCTGCGTGCTCGGACCGAAACCAGTTATTACCTGCATCTGTTAAGTCCCGTGCGTGCTCCATAAAACTGACGTCGCTCTTCTTATTCACGCCACGGAACTTCAATCTATAAGTTTCGGGTTGCAGTTCGTAGGCCCGGAGCACAGCCTCCTTCACCAGTCCATACACTACACTCTCGTCCAGTGACAGTGCATCGTAGGCTTTCAACCCCTTACCCACTAGACGTGATGAAACTAATGCTGCCCATTTAACCTCCGGCCAGTCATACTCACGACACTTCTTTTCGAAACGAGCAAAAAACTCAGTCACTGCTGTCTCATCAAATGCGGGTACTAACTTAATTAAATGCGAAAGTGAGTCTGTAACCCGGTGCCCACCACCGAGATGACGCCCCGTGGTCTCTACTCTAGACTTCTCGACATCCATTTCAGCCTGGTACCTGGTTGCATCCCGATTGGCTTGGATTCTAGCAACCTCTATGCGTTCTACACTAGCCTGTTGTATCTGAGTCTCCTGCAGCTTAATCCGTTCTATACTAGCCTGTTGTATCTGAGTCTCCTGCAGCTTAAACTTAGCTAGTTCTAGCTGAAATAACATCTCAGGAGACAGGCCTGGGGGGGGGAGAGCACAAAATGGGGGATCCACACCGAGACGTGTTTACGGGTAAGCCAGCTTGCCATTGAGAACCCTCCTGCTGCATCGTGCTAAGACTCGCTGGCTGAGGGCCCAGCTCAGGGGTAGAGTGGAATGGAGGCTTGGAGGGAACCCCCCAAGACCCCACTCCACCCACCGCCCCATCGCCATCACCCAACAAACATGCCACCAAATTCTTCTTGGGCCAACTGTCAGGACAGTCCCGCCCCAAAACCGTGGCTAAACAGCGAAGACCGTAACAATCAATAGCCTGCAGGCGCTGTTCGGTCAAAGGTGTCTGCAAAAATGCCCGGGCATCCCTCTCTCCACTTATAACACTCCCCTCCCTAAACATCTGTTGTACTTGCTGGTTACTAGGCTGTACCGTGTTATCCTCCCCCGTAAATGATGAGTCATTAGACATAGTGCTGGTTATACAATTGCTGTTCATAAAAAAAAAAAAAAAGTGCTTATTACTAATTGCAGTCTCGACTCACAAAATGTTAAAGATGCTTGAATGACTCTACTCTAGACACCCCCAACGAAACAATCTGCAAGTCCACCAATACAATAATGACACAATAAAAATTCCTCCAATATGCAAGAAAATTCTAGCCAGCTCTACTAGGTAGCATAGAATAGTTCTCCAAAAAACATGTGATAGGATACTACTGAATCTTGTGCAAGGTCGCCATTTTGTTACGGCTGGATCGGCAATACATATTCGGGATTCTTGATCGTAGGACAGAAATGGCTTATGTGACAACGACACGCTCGATTCCAGTCCCAAATACTATATGCTCCAGACAACAAAAGCACCAACGCCCTACAGAGTTATCGTCTATGGTAACGAGGTACCTTAACTCGGCGAAAGTGTACAACAGGGGTAGGCTATGAGGCTAAACTCCCTCAGACATTTATAGGTTACGTTATTACTAAAGAAATGCAATACTCAAGAAACTACGTTAATATTAAGCCTCTAATAATGTAGAATAGAAGCAGGCTAAAGGTATGACAGTGAAATGCTAAATGACAAATGTACACGCCTACTTGAAAGCGCGTGCACTAGAATAACTGTCCCCTACTAACATGCACTAGCATGTAGCATACAAGATGTTCATGATCCAGTAGATACCTAATAATACACATGGAAGGAACATAAATAGTAGTCACTTATTATAAGAATGAATCTATACTTGGAATAACTAAAAGGTTGCAGGCAACAGTACTGCGCCGGTAGCCTACTACCGCATAGGCTACTTCGCTTCTCTCACTCTGTCTCCCCTCTGAGTCCGTATGCGCCCTACGCAACAGAACTCCGGACACAGCAGCAAAACGACAGTGCAGTTAATTGATACATGAAAGTATTAATAGTGTTGTCTTGTGTGTGAGTAATGTGTATTGTAAAGTGTTACATACATAAACTTAAAGAGAGCTGCAATGCATAGTAAAATAAAGATATCACCCACTCATCATCCCCATGTGTTCTAGCTAGCAGGCCAAGTCACAGGAACAACGAGTCCCAGCACCGAAAGCGAGAACCCAGGAAAAGACTGCAGAGAACACAAGGACAGATAAATTACGTTACTCTACTATACCGGCACTACGAGCGAGCTGTAGTCTCTGGTACTGCACTCGCTCCTGGCTCGGTAGGCAAATCAAGGCTAAGTCCTCGCCCCTCTACAGACAACTCCTGGGCATGGTCGGGCTCTTACACATGGCACTAGTCTAGTCACAAATTGGATGATGAGCTGGGCATATAACTCGTGAACATGTAGAACGTTCACCAACTATCCTCATCAAGAAGATCGCTGTTCACATTAACCCCTTAAATCTAATACATGTAAATATATGCTTGTCCTAAGAGTAATACGAGAGGTGAGTGCTGAAACTCCTTTAGGACCTCAAGGGAAGGTTATGCATTTAAATAGAGAGAAGAATGAAATGAGAGTAATGTCGTCAGAGAGAAAGAGTGCAACCGTGAGAAATTGGGAGAGAGGGCAAGGGATGTTAGAATCTCAAAGGTTCTAGGCAACCCTGATCATGGAACACACAGCGAGCCTCCAGGCAATGTGCAGTACGACAACATGGGCAACCCAGGCAGCATAGGCAGGCGGCAATGGAGTACCAACCCTGTCGCACCTAGCTATAAGCGCAAGGCTGCCAACCGGTCCATACGTCTGGCAACCACCACTCCGGCAGCGTGGCGCGTTGCTACCCTCTCTCTCTGAAAACTAACTCACTCTCTCTCTCTGAACTCCCATTGTCTTATCTATCAACTTCTCTATTGATACTACATATTAAATGGAAGGTCTCGACATGGCTTAAAACAAAACCCACCACTGGTTAGCACATGACGAGACCTTTGCAGAGATACAAAGAACATAGTTATACGTTGTCACACTCAATATAAGCAGCCAGCACGGTACAGCGGTACCACACAGTGGCGGTACAGTGGAGTACCAAGGAGTACAATCAGGTTGCGTTGCCACGCACTGGGTGCGTCACAACACACACACCTACCCTCCGAGGATTAACCTCCCATTGTAGTACCTGCACCCTTCCATCTGCACCTGCACCCGCACCTCTTCCATATTTCGCCTTCTGTCACACACCCACACCCACACACACACACACACACACCTACACCACCGAGGATTAACCTCCCATTGCAGTACCTGCACCCTCTTCTTTCCCCCAACATACCAAAACAGTTTCTGTGTGTATGTATGTTTGTGTGCATACGTGAGCGTTTGTGTTGTTCTGTATATGAGGAAGTAAATAAAAGTGTATATGTACTGTATATCACTTACTCTCATGGTTATTTTATGATAATTTGTATTCTGCACATGCATCATTATTGTATTTATTTATTTTGTTTGTAAACCAATACTTACCATCCTCATATCTGTACATCTCATGTTCATCCACTAAATTGTAAAATGTGTATTTTCAGCTCATGAGGCTGCCATTCTTTAATAAACCGTTTATTATTATTATTTATTACACACACACACACACACACACACACACACACACACACACACACACACACACACACACACACACACACACACACACACACACACACACACACACACACACACACACACACACACACACACACACACACACACACACACACACACACACACACACACACACACACACACACACACACACACACACACTCTTCACCCTGACCATACCAAAACAGTTTCTGTATGTATGTATGTTTGTGTGCATACGTGAGCGTTTGTGTTGTCCTGTATATGAGTAAGTAAATAAATGTGTATATGTACTGTATATCACTTACTCTCATGGTTATTTTATGATAATTTGTATTCTGCACATGCATCATTATTGTATTTATTTATTTTGTTTGTAAACTAAGCTTACCATCCTCATATCTGTACATCTCATGTTCATCCACTAAATTGTAAAATGTGTATTTTCAGCTCATGAGGCTGCCATTCTTTAATAAACCGTTTATTATTATTATTATTATTACACACACACATACACACACACTTTCAGGACTCCATCCATGTATATATTGAGCATACTTGGGGACATCACACACCCCTGCTTTAATCAAGATTCAGATGAAACAAAATCGCTTTGTTAATCATATATTATAAGCACTGCTGTCCTTGCACCTTCAGACATGCTCTTCCCTGCGTCCAGTAACTCCATACTTCATAATTATTTTCTCAGTACTGCCCACCGACTCTTCCAATCAATTCTCTTCTTGGCTTCTTTAAGTCCATGAAAGCAGCATTAAACTTCCTTCCTTTCTCCAGATACTTCTCCACAATGCATCTCAAGGAGAAAATCTGATCTACACATCCCTCTTCCCTTGCTAGGCCGTCCCTGCTCCTCACTAACCCTTTGCTCTGTTATCACAAATCTATAATATACTTCCCTACTGCTATGCTTATGGGACATATTTCGGCACCAATTATAAGCTTGAATGGCAATTCAAAAACATATATATATTAAATATGAAGTATTTGGCATATGACTTATATTATCCATTCATCGGGAAGTGGTTTATGGAATTAATCAGCATACTAAAATATGCTTCAGGAATGAAGACATCACATAGGTTCTTTCACGATGTAGGCGAAAACATTTACATATGATGCGTATAATTAGGGGATTATGAAGGTAAACACATGTAGCATATCAATTTTTGATATGTAAGTGAATATGAAAGTGTTTCGTGTGTGTGTGTGTGTGTGTGTGTTTCGTGTGTGTGTGTGTGTGTGTGTGTGTGTGTGTGTGTGTGTGCGCGCGCGCTTGCGAGTGCGTAGGAGAACAGCTGGCATGTACACTCATAAAGAAAACAAATTGGAATCAAACGTGGGATGTGTAAATAGTAAGGATAATTATGTTGGTACTTGGAGAAATTAAAGAGCTATTATTGCCCAGCCGACTTATACTTTATTTAAGAGTTGCAAGAGAATGTGAATTACAGGAACTAATCTTGAGTGCAGGAACAATACATTTTACAATACAAGTACAGGAACAATCTATTTTGATGCACTATTATATTATTAACTGAAAATATTTCCAAAGTAGGGAGAATATATCTTCCTGTCTTGACGGCACCAAGCCTTGTGTCTAAGTGTCAGTTAATTTTCCAATTCACCTCAAACCTCACGTTAACTTCCGGTCAAACCGACCCCTAGTGATAACACACACAGAACACAACTCATCACCTGACACAGCAGTTCTCTTCTCAGTAAACGCTAGCTGGGTTTACACCTGAAGGTGGCCTTTAAGCATAGAGGGGTGTACAGTTGCCTCCTAATAAACATGTACATTACTATTCACTGCAAGTATATTACCTAAGCCTATTATGAGAGTAATATTAATGTTTCCTACATACAATATATTCCCAAATATAACATGTAATATACACTTGTTTTAAGTAAACGTGATAGTGCACGCCTCAAGCAGTTACGCACACACACGTGTAAACCATAGAGAGCGAGAGAGAGAGAGAGAGAGAGAGAGAGAAAGAGAGGGTGAGAGAGTGTTAGAGTGAGAGAGAGCATGCAGATACTGAAATGGCATTTAATTTCTTTTGGCAACAGTTTCAGTATACGCTCTGTCATAATATTTAGTATACGTTTGGTCTCCCTCAGGTTTTCTTTCCGTGTCCATCTTATATGTATTTAATATTGAACTTGGCAGCTATAGTATTATATATGTTACCAGGATTGATTAATTATCCACAATACATGAGGCAATTCGCCAATACAAGTTATCATGTTTGATGCTGCACAATGCCAATCCTTGAAATATTTATATCAGCATTTACTTTAATTACAAACATAGGAATCAATAATCGTAATACAGCTGCTGTAGGTTTTGTTCAGTGAGTAGCACTAACATAATATTGCCTTACCTATCTTAATATACTGTAGATCATTATATGATCATAAACATTTACTATTAACATTTCTAATGTACAGTATGCATTATTTCAGATTCAACCTCAGCTTTCTCCTAAAATGTCTACACAATTATTGTCCAATTAAATTACAATGTTAGTGACCAATTATCATAATTTAGATAATCTGTAAGTGGCAAACTGCGTTCACAAAACTATTGAATTTTTCTTATTCCTGATTAGTTGTTTCAGTTTCAGTTTATAATGGTATGCATTTAGGCCAATACAATTGTGGTCGTTGAGAATACGTCTAGTGTGTGTTGGAGAATGGAGCCTTGCAAAGTATTCGGGTAGTTCTTATTCCTTCTTTAGTTTGCTTCTAAGTTAGCTGACCTTTAAAAGTCAACACATGTGGCTCCATCTTAAATGGTAGCTTAGACTCTCTCAATGACAAAGTTCCTGACGGTGAAGTGACGTAATTGATGTTTTTTTTTTTCGAGGTTTTCAGACAGGGAGAGAAAGTGTAAATCTTACGGTTTATTTGAATGTAGTTGATAAGTGTCTAAATAATAGACAATTCAGCTCAATGTATACATTAATGAATACTGATCTTTCAAGCCGTATATTACCACATTACAGAACCAACATTAATATTCACACAGTTTACAAATAGCCGGAGAATATTCCCTATTAAAGTGTTAACTATGGCAATATAGTTCACTAATAACCCATAATCATAATAATTACATCGTAAATACAGTTCACAGATGCTGTTGTAGGATCGAGGATGGGTAACCACAAATGTTCTTGTATTGCAGAAGAATCTTATTGGTTTAGGCACCTCACGGGATCCCAACAAAAAAGTCGCGGATTATATTTTTGTAATACTAATTGTATCAAATATGTCAATTATATGTATATCACTTCAATTATTCACTAACAAATAATTATCAATATTATTGAAAGCTATATCCTTAAAGATAAAACAAAAATCAGGAATAATAACAAATCTATTTTAGTGGTAAATCCTGTAACTCTTTTAATTAACTGGCAGGGGTTGTCCTGCTCACGAGGTAACTGGTCAGCTTGGGGGCGTTTTGTGTATGAACACCCTCATTCATGGGAGTAAGCCGTCCAGCAATAGAAATATAGATAGATAGATAGATAACAGTGAAATGTATTACTACAACAAAATATCACTAAAATTTATCACTAAAACGCATAAGAAGATATACGTTAAATATCACGTCCTGCTATACTGTAGGTATAACCTTGTTGACAGAAATTAGACCACTACTATACCAGGACATATTTGACAGACAGCAGACCAAATTAATTAACAAAAAAGAACATAAAAAAGATAATAATTGGAAAGCTAAAATTAATGGATCAATGAAATTCGTTAGTTTGTGCATGTGCCAATCTCTCTCGCTCTCTCTCTCTCTCTCGCTCTCTCAGCCCATAAACCCTACACATATCCCATGTTACTTTCCTCCACCATTACGTATTCCTCTCAACCTGCCACATAATGTATTCCTCTCACAAATTTCCTTCCTGTAATATTAGTTCTGTGGCTCCAATTTGGTCCCTTGCTCGTCTGGCCAACACGGATTTATACTTCCTTTAGTTACCCTGTGATCCACTTTTCGCCAACACTATTCCACCTACTAAAGTAAAACTTATGCAAACTTGTTATTCATATTTCGTCAGCTTATTTACAGAACAATTATATATTTAACTAAAATATATTCCATCCCTAAGTAATTCGCATTCGATACTTATGCATTTGTTGCTACTAAATATTGCTATTTATTATGTTTTGTAAATTATGTGATGCCAATTCAAATGAGTGGAATCAAAATTTACAGCACACTAGCAATCCTCTTGTAGGGTTAATTTTGTTATCTCTGCATTGTATCAACTACTAAGTTTGTTGTCAATTGTTGATTTTTTTTTGTTGAGTATATTTTACTCTTGGCGTGTGCTACTCCAAACCAGAACAACACGTCTACCAGTTACCACCATCCAAAACACAGAACTACCAACTAATCTCATAAATCACAACAATTCCCAAATGAAACTGTCCTATTGAGATCTACGGTATCCAATATACCACCATGAATTTAACCACGCACCCACACTCATTATCGTTAAACTACTATAGCCTAACCCACATACACACCTTCCTTTTAAACTACTATAGCCTAACCTACATACACACCTTCCTTTTAAACTACCTGTACTATAGCCTAACCCACATACACACCTTCCTTTTAAACTACTATAGCCTAACCCACATACACACCTTCCTTTTAAACTACTATAGCCTAACCCACATACACACCTTCCTTTTAAACTACTATAGCCTAACCCACATACACACCTTCCTTTTAAACTACTATAGCCTAACCCACATACACACCTTCCTTTTAAACTACTATAGCCTAACCTACATACACACCTTCCTTTTAAACTACTATAGCCTAACCCACATACACACCTTCCTTTTAAACTACTATAGCCTAACCTACATACACACCTTCCTTTTAAACTACTATAGCCTAACCCACATACACACCTTCCTTTTAAACTACTATAGCCTAACCCACATACACACCTTCCTTTTAAACTACTATAGCCTAACCTACATACACACCTTCCTTTTAAACTACCGGTACTATAGCCTAACCCACATACACACCTTCCTTTTAAACTACTATAGCCTAACCCACATACACACCTTCCTTTTAAACTACTATAGCCTAACCTACATACACACCTTCCTTTTAAACTACTATAGCCTAACCCACATACACACCTTCCTTTTAAACTTTAACCTAAGACACCACAACGTATCACCCATGAAAATACCTCCTCCACCTCTCATACTCCGCCACCCCACACAATACATCCTTCCTTAACCCCTTCCTTACCGAGGATATATTTTGTGTCATTCCAGCTATATTTAGACAATTTTATGCAGCTTACGAAGACACAGTGGTAGTTAAAATGGATAATCGAGATAATTTGAAGCCTTTTAATTGCTACACGTCCTCCTAAGCTGTGTAAACTCTTCAAATACTATGCAGATAATACTAACAAGGACAACTCGGTACAGAAGGGGTTAACTCACTCACCATACCCACAGTTAAACATCCTTGACAACAGTACTCTCACAGTCTCCTTGACCACCATACCCCTTTCTCCAAATCCACTCCAACAATAGTATCCATAATGTATCTTCATCACTAACCCCACTCCCCATCCAGTAATCCATACCAACCTTACCCCAACATCACACCTCCACCACAATACCACCCTTACACCCCCGACGACTGTCATCCATCCGATAAAATGTAAAAACAACTTTGACCTTCAAACATTGTTTTTACACTTTTACATTGGCCTGAGTTGCGGAACACACCAGTTTGTCAAGCTTGTGAGAATACACAAAATTACGTTCGCGTTTGTACCTAATATTTCAATAAATCTAGAAATTTCTGAAGAAAACTAACATTTGAGAATGCACATATATTAAAAACATAATATTGGAAGAACCCAATAATTATAACTTTCAACAGCTTGGTGATGGGCTGGTCTATCAGAGTGAGAACTGAGCGATCTCTGCCATACCCATAGCTTACTCTGACTGTTCCTTTTACTTATATATTTTCTAGATCTCAAGTGACGGCGTCTCTTCCTTGGATTGACCTCCCAATCTGCCTACCTAGAGGTTGGCAGATTGGAAGCCAAAGAGTCACATTTTTCCTTTGCCCCTCAACTTTCTCTTCATAATTGCTGAGGGGCACAGGGCCCTGGGTGGGGCTTTGGTTTCCCGGGCGTTTCCGCACCCTCCTCAGCTCCCCGCCATGGAGTGGCTTCGGTCACCCAGGCTTTATTGTGGTAGGCAGGGAGGGTTCTATGGGGCCGCTCTGTTATGGTCTTGGCCTTGCTTCGAGGCTTTGGGGCTGTTCGGCCAGGCAGCCTGGGGAACAGCAACAACATAAAAACTGTCAACAATGTTTTATTATTCTTAATATTATTCCTAGAGGATGAGAACATTTGATAACAATTACAGTACATGCATTTCTTCTTATTTGACATGTTAGTATATGTTCTACGGAAATTACTAATTATGCGATGATATTCACTTTACGATAATTATTATGGCAATTGGTGGTATGTCTTGAAACCATTACCCTTCGCTCCTTTAATCGCTGAGTAAGGCTTAGGGAACCACTTGATGAGTTTTCTATAATTTATCTTGGTGAAACAGAATTTGAAGACAGTTTTAATTATTCAAATTCTGCCATGTCAGCGATTAAGAGGGAGGTAGTTGATTTTTCTGGACCCTCTTCTTCCTCATGTTTAGCCCCATTAGTTTTGAAATTTTGAGACGTTCGCCCCATTAGTTTATCGATTATGAAGCCTTTCCTCCCATTTATTTATCAAGAACAAGACCTTTCGTGCCATGTAAGTGTTGATTTATTTGCTGGCGAGCGATAGCAACAGTGTAATTTAGGAGGAATCGGCCTTCAGCTTTAGCTGGGACATTTTTAAATACACGTGACAACAAACGATTCCGTTAAGTGTGGTAAAACAGAGTCACAGCATAAATACATAAATTGTCTCTCTCCTTCTCAATGGTTTCACTTTCACTATTCTCAGTCTGTTATGCCACCAACTTGGTCATCCTACGAGAGAGAGAGAGAGAGAGAGAGAGAGAGAGAGAGAGAGAGAGAGAGAGAGAGAGAGAGAGATATGCTGAAGTCAACTGGGGAGGAAAGGTGTTTGAGTTGAAAGTAAGATCTCTGGACTAAGTTAATATGATGATGAATGGGATAAATATCATGTATTTTACCATAGGGAAACCGCAGTATTTGTCTGTCAAGTGTTCAATCTCTTAAGAAACGAGGACACGTTTCTGTTCTGTTTATGGTAATTATTAGACGACTTTATTAAGAAGGATATTTGGAAATCATAGGGATAATCTTCATGGGGTTAATATATACTAGTATT
This sequence comes from Lithodes maja, assembly GCA_037953745.1. Classification (NCBI taxonomy): domain Eukaryota; kingdom Metazoa; phylum Arthropoda; class Malacostraca; order Decapoda; family Lithodidae; genus Lithodes; species Lithodes maja. The sequence goes on along the minus strand of JBAKBP010006797.1, from coordinate 87,948 downwards.
CGCACCTATCCAATATTCCCCTCCTATTGTTTGTCTTTCTCTATCGTACTCCCTTCCAGTCATATTTCCTTCTTCCCTATCCTTTCCTTCCGTGTTGGTTCAATACCTCTCTTCCCTTACTCTTCAGCCTCGCGCCCTTCTTCATACATTATTCAATCGCTGTTCTCCGTTGTATCGCTTGATTTTATACACGCACGAAATGTCCAACACACACACACACACATATATATCTATATATATTTATATATACAGTATATATACTGTATATTACTCAAAATTATCATCAATATATCCTAGTATTGCCATGTGTTCTTATTTTGTTGGTTAGTTAATGTTTTCTTGTTCGTGTTGTTGTTGTTGTTGCTGTGGTGGTCGAGGAATTGTGCAATATGAGGAAAACAAATATTAGCCGTTTGTAACACCCCTTACCAACAGTATGTCCTGCCCTCTCCTCTCCTGTTTATTTTACCTGCCTTCCCCCTGCCTTATACTCAGTTCACACATGCACGAATTAACGTCCTGTCCGTCCCCTACCAAAAAAATAGGCAGGACGGCATCAATCTGGAGGGGACCTAGGCGGCGACCGTTTTGTGCATGCACAAAACGGTCCGCGTGGGTCGGGTCAACCGTCAGAAAACGTGTTATGTCGGGACACCCACGGGAGCAGTCGGCGTCAAGATGCAGCCTGACGGCGTCTAGACGCCGACTAACGGGATGCGAACGGCGACAAAAAAAAAATTGGAAGGAGAGTCGGCGATGTGGCAACGTCCGTGTACCAACCATAGGCGGTTTTGCCGGCGTCCTTGCTCGATTGCAGGGGTCGGGGACGGACGGGACGTTAGTTCGTGCATTTGTGAACCGAGCATTACTCTTATCTTTACGGTTTTTTGTCAGAGGTCCTTTTTTTACTATACATATTTTCTTTTCACCTGTCGGTTGTCTTCTTTGCTTGATTTACAATGTTTATCTACCTCTTCAGTCTCTTTTCTGTGTATGTATGCTGGCAAATGTTATAGCTATGGTCAGGAATACACAATGGACAGACTAAGAAGGGTGACCGCTCTCAACCCTCCAACTATCGTCCAATTGCTCTCATTTCTTGTCTTTCTAAAGTTTTTAAAACTATTCTTGCTTCCAAATTTCTTAAGCATTTCTCTTCTCATAATCTGCTCTCAGATCGCCAGTATGGCTTCCTTAAGGGTCGCTCTACTGGTGATCTTCTTTCATATCTTACTAACTCTTGGTCATCCTCCTTTCGGGACTTCGGTGAGACTTTTTCTATTGCACTAGACATATCGAAAGCCTTCGATAGAGTCTGGCATAAATCTTTAATTTCTAAACTACCCTCCTTCGGTTTCTATCCCTCCATCTGTGCCTTTGTCTCTAATTTCCTTTCCGGCCGTTCCATTGCCGCGGTTGTGGACGGCCATTGTTCACTTCCTTACCCTATAAACTCTGGTGTTCCTCAGGGCTCTGTCCTATCGCCTATTCTCTTTCTAATTTTTATAAATGATCTCCTTAACTGTACCTTAATTCCCATCCATTCATACGCAGACGACTCAACCTTACACTACTCCATTACTTTTTCAGAACGCCCCAGCCAGCAATCCCTCAATGACAAACGTAATGAAGCCATACAACTCTCAAATTCTGATCTAAATACTATTTCCAATTGGGGCAGAGAAAACCTTGTTAACTTTAATGCTTCCAAAACCCAATTTCTCCATCTATCTACCCGTCAGGATCTCCCAGCGGACTATCCCTTATTCTTCAACAATACAAAAATCAACCCTTCATCTTCTCTCAATATTCTTGGTGTCTCTTTTTCTTCTGCTCTCATTTGGAAGGACCATATTACCAGTCTTGCTAAGGCAGCCTCCCAGAAGCTGGGTGTGCTCAACCGCCTTAGGGGGTTCTTTTCGCCTGCACAGCTTCTTGCTCTGTACAGGGGCATAGTGCGCCCTTGTATTGAGTATTGTTCACATGTGTGGGGAGGTTCCTCTCACACCACTCTCCTAGACAAGGTTGAAAGGAAGGCCTTTCGTATCATTAACTCCCGTCCACTCACCAACTCTCTGCAATCTCTCTCTCTCCGCCGCAATGTTGCATCTCTCTCGCTATTCTATCGCTACTATAATAATCAGTGTTCCTCAGAGCTATCCCAGTGCATACCACCTCCTTTACGTAGGGCACGTGGTACCCGTCTTGCAACTCAATCCCACCCCTACTCTGTGCAACTCTCCAACCCAAGAGTGAAACGTTACTCTCAAACTTTCTTCTACTCAACAACTGAGCTCTGGAACTCTCTCCCAGAATCAATTTTTCCCGCTTCCTATTACTTAAATTGCTTCAAACTCCGTGTGTCCAGGCATTTTGGCTCGAACGTCCCTTGATTTTGGCCGTGTCACTCTTTCAACTATGGGGGAGGCACTCGCTATAGGCAGTTATGCCTTTTGCCTCCCTCAATCACATAGACAAAAAAAATATATATTCTGCCGACTGGATCACAGCGGAGGGTTACAGGAGAAATTCATATGTTTCTACTGTAATTCTGTTCCTCCCCACCTCAAGTTGAGTGGTCTGTAAGCTGTATTTTTCTTAAAGGTATTTCTATTTATTAATTATTTATCTTTCCTATGATGTGTTCCATTCATATTGTCCCATATTCCGAGGCAGACCATCGAAGTACTCAATGTAATCTCTGGCAGCTTGTTTAGAAATGCAAATCTCCGTCTTTAACAACAGTTATAAGATCACTTGATTTATTTTCTACATTAAAATAACATGGTGAGAGGATGGTATAATGCCAACTTCTATTCGAGAGAGTTGAGTAAACTTTTCTATATGTTGCGGGGTCCCGATGTACCGAGAGGGAGGTGTTGAGAGACTACAATAGCAAGGTGTACAAGTATATTATTTAAGTTTATATTGGTTAATATGCATGTTTATACAGGCACAAGGCAATGCATAAATAATCATCAACATATATATAAGGTAAAATTGCAAGCATCAAATATCAATAGGACATACAAGATATAGCACATACACTGAGAAACGTAGTAATGGTGAAAGAACTCCTAGATAGACTAAATTATGTGGGGGAATATCTGTAAGGTGTAAGATAGGCAGAGCTCTTCACCTATAGGTATTCAGCGGTTTGGTAACTTAGGAGTCAGACAAACATGTAACAATATACCTTTAGATGAATAATTAATTTGAGGATAGCGAGTGAGGGTTTAATTGGTAAAGGGGGCCTGAAAGCCAGGCCTCAACTATTCCAAAGAGTCTCTATATATCGCAGTAATAGCTTACGTAGCAAGCTACCAATAGGCCAGGGAGCACTCTAGGTCTCTACCCTATCAGAAAGTACTATCAGGTAATAATCTAGGGCCTTCCAGGGACCAATCAGAAGGGTGGATAGTGGATGATGTCACGGCATCCTGATTGGTGGGGCTTCGGTCGGGTTGTCCAATCCTGGGCCAAGCTGGGCTGGTGACGTCATGTCCGGTCCCTCTGCTAGGTGCCACCTCTTAGGTTTGGGGGGGATCTGTTGTTGTGGTGGGGGAATCTGTTCTTTTACGAGGGGGAACTTTATTGTTTTGGGGCCGTTTTCTGTGGTGGTTCACTGGGTTATTTTTTGGTGGGATAACTGGCCCAGATTGTTTACGAGCACGGGTTACTGGTCTCCGTTGTGGTATAACACCACCCCTGCCTCTAATAAAGTCACAACCTCGTGGCTTGAGCGCGAACTTTTTTTCTGTGGCGGTGACGGAGGTGGGCTGCAAGTGCTGTAGTGTGAAATACCACCTCTTGGTGTATGTACCAGCTGTGCACGCGCCTCGGACAACTGTCAGGGTAGTGGTTTGCAACGCCTTCTTCAGTGCCAGGTGTTTGAACCGGTAATTCCTCCCCTCTACTGAGGTCCATAGGACGAACTGGATAAGCATTTTGGGTGCTGAGTGAGTGACCTGAGGTGTGTACAGTGTAGCTGCTGGGTGGTGATTGGTGACCTTGGACCAACCTGCTGGCATTTTATGGACCTCTGCGGATGCTAAAGTAGAGTTAATCCCTAATCTATTGGAGGGATTAGATGCTCTGCCTGACTGAGTCTGTGTTTTTTGGGAGCACTTCAGGGGGGCTTCCCGAGAGGGTGGTAGGGTTGAAGTGGGTGTGGATTGGACGAGTGTGTGGGGTGATGGGTGGTGCAGGTTGTGACAAAGTTACAGCGCCAGAAGATGTGGGGTTTGAGAGTAATGGTGGTATTTATTCATTTTGAGATGTCACGGTACTGGTTATATTTGTATTTTCGGTGTATGGTGATGAGGTAGGTCAGCGGTCATAGAGGCCTGTCATTGTTGCTGTGGTGATTTGGGTGGCGGGGGATATGGGGTTCGGAGTTGGGATGGAGGAGGTGGTGAAGGTGGGTTATGAGGTAGGTTTTGGGATGGTTGGCAGGGGTGTCGTTATGGGTTGGGGATTGGCGGGAGGTGTAGGTGGAGTTTGAAATTGGGGAGGATAGGGTGGGGATTGGTCAGCAGGAGTGGGTTGTGGGGGTTGGTGTGGTGGTGGTGGTGGAGCGGGAAGCTAGGCTAGATTGTAGGTGGGTGAATTGGGATGTGATTTTGGGTGAGATGGTGGATGCTGGTCTTTTTTAACAAGGACTGCTGAGAAAGTACCCAGGTCTCAGGAGGGGAGTGGAGATACCATGCCTTACCTGGTCTGGGTACCTATTTAGTTTCTAGGTGCTCTCTGTCCTAGAGGAGGCACAGGAAAAAAGGACACTTTTATAGGTGGGATCGATGGGGCCGATGTATCATTCTAGTCTCGGTGATGGAGGCAGGGAGGAGAGTAGTGGATGGGCCCTCCTTATTCACCGCCGGATGCCTTCCAGGGACCAATCAGAAGGGCCGCTGGAGAGTGACATCACGGCATCCTGATTGGTGAGGGCTTCGGTCGAGTTGGCCAATCCTGGGCCGAGCTGAACTGGTGGCGTCACTTCCGATTCTTCTGCTAGGCGCAGCTTCTTAGGTATGTGTGTGTATGTGTGTGTGTGTGTGGGGAGGAGGGGGGGGGGGGGGGGGGAGGGGATCTGTTGTTGTGCTGAGGGGATATCTGTTCTTTTACGAGGGTGAACTGTATTGTTTTTGGGCCGTTCTTTGTGGTGGTTCACTGGGTTATTTTTTGGGGGGATAACTGCCCCAGATTGTTTATGAGCAGGGGTTACTGGTGTCTGTTGTGGTATAACAGATGTAATCTATTGTAGAGCCTGTCACAAGGATAGTATGAAGTATCTACCTTGTGTCGTTATTACTTTGCTGTAAATTCCCTCGCACTCTCTCAGTCTCTATTTCTTTCCCTCACTGTAAGTCTGTTCGTTCCTCTTCCTTGGCTATCTCCTCTCCCCTGACCCACCCACGTCTTTCTTATCGTGTCATCATTAGTCTCGCTCTCACTCTCTCTCTGTCTGTTTGTCCGTCTCTCTCTCTCTCTCTCTCTCTCTCTCTCTCTCTCTCTCTCTCTCTCTCTCTCTCTCTCTCTTTGTTGCCATGAAAGCAGGTTAGGAAGGATCTTTGGATCTCAAAGAGTTTTTTTTTTTAAATCTGAGCCCTTATGAGTTATATAAAGGTATTTGTTTGGCAAGTTGTAAACCATTTGGAGGAAAGTGCACAAACAGATACATTACAACATGGCCTTCACAACCAGCAATCATGCCTGGCAAACATTCATGATGTGTTCACAATATTGGTAATGTGTTTGGTGAAAGTAAACTTCTTACAGTTTATACATAATTCACATCGATTTCAGGAAATTCTATAGCCAAGTCCACCACATAGTTTAACAGTGTGTTTACTTCGAACGATTGAGAATAGGCGAGCTCATACATACAGATCTTGTATTTAAGTTATGTGACAAGTGGCTTAAAATGCGGCCAAAATACCTGTTTACCTAATTCTATAACTTACAGTCACTTAATTATGTCATCCAAGATCGAAACAGTACGAGCTTTAATGGTTTTAAACTAAGCATTATATATTACAAACTCCAACCCGGATTGATCAGACCCTGGAAATTCAGCTTTTTATTTTAACAAAGGTAATTTTGAGTAGCCCTGCTGGTTACCAATTATAACACACATTAAATACTCCTACACTTACCAAACAAAATGTACTCCACACTCTGTAACACATCTCATATAACATTTTAAAAGGTCGGGTCCACATTACAGGCAGCCAACAAATAATTCAGTAATTTGCACCACATATTTACACTCGGACGCTCTAATCAACAGCCATGCATATTGTGAGAGTAAAGCAAACACATCATGGCTCATAAAACTGTATATGTATAGGCGTGTGTATTAGTGTGCTTGTCTGTATGTGCATGTGTGTATACGTATGTATGTACAGTATTTATCGGTGTGTGTGTGTGTGTGTGTGTGTGTATGCAACATGTGTGCAACTTTACTATGTATGTAAATCATATTATGAGTTATATGTACGATTGTACGTATTTAACCACTGTAAATATATGTAGTATGTATAATTATACGGATGTGTACGTTTAGAAGATAGTATTTAAAAGCGTTCATGTAGGCAGGCATTTTAGCCTGATGACAGCAACTGTGTAATTTGCCGATTGTGATTACTTCCTGCTCTTGATTACAGCTAATTGTGTGTGTGAGTGAGTGTGTGTGTGTGTGTGTGTGTGTGTGTGTGTGTCTGTGTGTGTGGGGGGGGGGGGGGAGTATCGTATGAGTGTATTATGGGTACTATGGTTACGAATGTCTTACTAAAGTACTTTGTCAGTGATGTTAATCAAAGTTACTGTTATATAATTATGTATTAATTACCAAGTATTTGCAAATACAGTCCTCATTCAATTGACAAGGTATTCTAATGGTTCTCAATTAAAAACTAAACTAAATACAAATTAAAGAAACAATGAACAGTCAAAATAGTGTCTAGCCATTGTATGAAGACCATAAACTTAGAAATTCCTCTTTAATCAGATGTTTAATATCCAATGAAAGTTATTACAATGGACAATTTTGATATGATACGTCCTAAGGTATTATACCTGTCATAAAGTTCCACATGTCATAGGTTATGTAGGTATCGCTTTAGAACGAACCGACTACAATTATTCGTACAATATTTATATTACGTCTTAATGCCTCTTATCTAGCACGTACAGTTGGCTTTTAGATTGGATCTGAAAACAAAATAAATACATGCACGTTTAATATGCACAATTATTTATGAAGATGATCGAGGTTTTAATATTATTATATTGTATATATTTGTCTTATTAGATGCGATAGTAAATACTTAATTATATTGTTTTCAACCGAGGAGTAATCAAAATAAACATTCATCGAAATATAAAATTAATTCACTTGCGAATGTTTATTTTATATAAATGCCGTGAGTTGTTTTCGAGTGTACTATTTTATTATTGTAGAACTTTCGATATTGGTATCGAGAGAGCGGGTTCGTTTTTCTGTGTGTGTGTAAATAGTTTCCCTGAAAAGCCCTGTCCGTGTTTTATCCTTCACTTTAGTGTATTGGGTTTGAAATAGATTTGTTCACGTGTGTTAACTGCTTCAGAGATTGAAATATATGTATATCGTGAAAGAGTGTTGCAATTCTTATGGGGTGTGCGTTTTATATTATGTAACCATGGCTTGTGTTACTATTGGTATTTGTTTATTCTGTCACTCGTATTTCTGTAAGTGTCGTTCTTAATAAAACACACACACACACACACACACACACACACACACACACACACACACACACACACACACACACACACACACACACACACACACACACACACACACACACACACACACACACACACACACACACACACACACACACACACACACACACACACACACACACACACACACACACACACACACACACACACACACACACACACACACACACACACACACACACACACACACACACACACACACACACACACACACACACACACACACACACACACACACACACACACACACACACACACACACACGTTATGATATGTTAGTCCAAAATACTGGGAACTGGGAATATCCATTACGATACTTGTCTAAGTAAAATGGATTGATTATAAAGCAACTAAGACAGGACAACACGAGCGCTGCTCAATTCCTGTAAACTACAAATAGGTAAATACAAATAGGTAAATACACATTTTAAGTTTTTCAGGTATAGCTTTTTGGCATTTTTACTCCAATTAATATTATATTTGTTTGTTCAGTCATGTTTTTTTTCCTATGTCGCATAGATCCAACTTCTATATATATATTTATTCCCGAAGCTGAAGTCCTGTCTCCCCTTACTCACTCAGCTCTTGGCTAGTAAAGGTTCCCCTCAACATTTATGTACGCCCATTCTAGATTGTTAAAACAATATCAATGAATTATTGATAACTCCTCTCTTCTTTGTAATTCCTATATTTATGTATTTATTTATGTTTTATTTTTGTAATTCTGAATTCGTTGTGACTAGTTATGCTATACCATACTTTCTCACTATGTTTCTACCTACGATTGCTTACACAATATAGATAACATATACATCTCTGAATTGTGGCACATATAGATGCACTCTAGACTTGCAATCGAAAGGTCCGGGTCTTGGTTCTCTGACAAGGCAATACGGATTGGTAGTCTCGTTACACCCTGTGCATCTGTTCACCTAGCAGTATATAGGCACCTGGAGTTAGTGCACATTTATGACTTTCCATTCGGGGGAGTAACCGAGATATCCTGGATAATTATGCAGTAGCGCCTGTGTACCAAGCTAGGTGAATCACCTGCGTTATCCACTACAGTTTCCAAAGGGCACCTCGAGGAAGGACAGCTTACTTTTATTTAATATCTGACTAACTCTTAAATGGAATTGCTTCTTCAATTTTGTCCTTGGTGAAGTTTCAAACATCAGTTTGTTTCATCACTTTCCTTCGTCTGGTATTGAAACTAAACATTTTCTGAAAACTCTCTAAAATTAAAAGACATGTACGAGGATTGTATAGTTATTATAGATTCACTTACACGTTTCATAAATTTCGTATGTGGAATGCTGATCACAACAAATATATAATAATACATGATTGTCTCTCAATTCATTCAGGGCTAATATATATTAGCACACATTGAAGACAAAAAATATAGCATGGCTGAAAACCCTTAGACTTTAAAGCATAATTTCCTATGAAGACTCTGCAAATATCAAGAAACTCGATAACACAACACAACACACACACACAATCCGTAGCCTAGTAGGTAGAGCTCTCGTCTCACACACGAGGGGTCGGGGGTTCAATCCCCGGCCGGGCGGAGACAAATTGGGCTTGTCTCCTTTCATGTGTTAGCCTCAGTTCACCTAGCTGTAAATAGGTACCTGGAATAAGTGGACGACGTTGTGACGTCCCATCTGGGGTTGGCAAAAATGGTACAAGGCGAGATGGGTATCATATGGTTCACCTAAGCTGATGGCTACCTAAGCCTTCGGGCGAGACGGTACCGTCTATAGTGAGAATGGTACCATACAGATCCACCCTAAGCCTTCGTTTCCGATGTCGCCAATTGGCTAAAAATACAGACTACACACACATCCACAGCCATTCCAACGATACATATAACACCTACACATATAGGAGGCGGGAAATAACGAGCATGCTCACTCCCGCAATACAACTAGAGTAAGTAACTAGAGTAAGTACACACACACACACACACACACACACAAGATGATTGCACGAAAGGTTTCAGTAATCTTTCCCTAATGTAGTAGGCGGAATTTCCAAATTGAGAGCACGATTTCCCGGATCCGTTTCAGTTTCCGCTAGATGTGATCAGACATGAAGGAGAGTCAAACGCAGCTTGGTTTACATCTTTATCTTGCTCCATTTGGATGCATTTCTATGGTAAGAGCTATTCAATAGATACATTACTAAAACAACATGAACGATTTCCTTTATATTCTGGTGAGATCAGATTTGTTGGCAATATTGCAACAACATAAATGGGCTCATAATTAAATCTGCATATTCATCAAACATTTATTCTACACAAATTTCATTTAAAGTTTAAGTAGTCGTATGATTGTAAACACCAATCGAACAGGGTAGCACCCTGGAGGGATTTTATAGGCATGTGATAAAAATATGCTGGGTGTCTTGTTTCATTTGTCTGACCCTTCCTACTGAATTGATTTGTGCCTCATCTACACAGAATGTAATCCATCTACCTCTAACAAACAAACAAGGTGTCTTCATAAAAGGAGGGATGAGGGAGGCAGCGAGTCCGGGGGGGGGGGGGGGGGGGGGGGGGGGGTAAGAGGTTGGCTCCTAAACGGAAGGCCATATTAAGTCCCCTGACCAATGGAGCGAGAGCCATAAACACAGTGTTTCAATGGTGTGGCCCTCCAGTAGGCTACACCTCAAAGTAATGGCTTCTACATTCATTCTGATCACATATCTGTGTGTACAAAACCAATCAGGCCTAACGTGTTATTGTTGTATGTATGGTAAAAAAACAATAGTACTAAAACTAATAGTAAATTAGCAGGTGAGGAATGAAAGGGGTCCAGATCATGCATTGATGTCAGGGCTCATTACTAGTGGGATATTGCATTTTGAAATTATAATTTTATAGTTTAATCTGGTCTCTGAAGTACAGACAAAAGGCTGAAACACAGGGAAAAACCTGAGTGACATCAACACTAACACTAATGAAACCTTCAACAAATGCATCGCGATTGACAGGTGGGAAGGAGGGCAGGAGAGTTACCATTTTCCAGGCAGATACGTTTTCGACTAGCTAAGGTATTAATTTGTCTCAGATCAAAGGATATTTGGCTGTTGACTGCACATATGACATCATTGACAGTAGTAAACCTAGGCAAACATCAACTAACCTAATATTCTTTTAACCCTCCTGGCCCGGGCAGGCTCTCCTAATGACGGAGCTCGTATCCGGGCGATCTGGTCGAATATCAACAAAAGTAAACTAAGGCTAATCTCGCTTAATATATTACCTACATTAATCAAACATATATAGAATGAGCGCCATACCTTCCTGCGTAGAATGGCGTTGAGTAGAGCTCTCTAGCTCAACTGGTTCCGGAGTGATGGTGATGGAAGTGGAGGTAACTTTTGCCGCGTATTTACCTCGGCGCGTCCGAACACTCAACCGCGGCCCCGGCTACGACGCCCAGTTGCACTCGTCGCTCCACCCGCAATTATGCCAGGAAGCGATTTGATAGTGTTTTATTGGTTATTCTGTCATTTATTATAGTTATTATGTTATTTTCACTCAATAAAGTTATTTATATGAACTTATTTGTGTCTCTGTCACTTATTACTTCGTTTTATTATTATTATTATGATTATTAGTGTCACTTTCACTGGACTTTGATAATTGGTAGTGTCATTTCCCCTTTTATGTATTGTTAGGTAAGCTAATAATATATATAGTGTCACTGTCAGTTATTCATATTGTTATGAAGGCACTTATTATTACTTGTGTGTGTCTCTTTCACTTATACTTAGTTTTATTATTATTATACTGTCACTTTGACTGGCCTAGGCTTATTGAGTGTCATTTTCACTTATTTATTGTTAGAAATATATATTTTAGTGTCACTTTCACTTGTTCATATTGTTATTGAAGGCACTTATTATTACTTATGTGTCCTTTTCACTTATACTTAGTTATATTATTATTCTTAGCCTATATTATTATTCTTAGCCTACATTTGAGTGTCACTTTCACTGTTGTCACTTCCACTTCAAAAGTTTGTTAGAGTGTGGAAGTCGTTGAAGCAGGTGCCAGCACACAGTCCAACTTGACACTCGAGGCATTCCCAAGTGGTTTTTGTGGGTTTGCGGGGTCTGCGAGTTGTGTGGCTGCACACATGGCACCTCTTCTGACTCCTAGCGTTACTACCTGGTGCTTTGAAAGGAAGGGCGCTGAGCTGGTGCTTCCTGAAGAATTCAGCACACCCCGTTCTGTCAAGCTGGCCTGGTCCTTGTATTGGCCTGCCTGGTGTACCCGCATGTTTAGCCAGGAGCTCAAGTAGCACCTGCTTGTGGAACTTCCGCAGGGACTTGTACTTCTTGGCTCCTGGAGTCCTCAGACGGTAGATGTTGTAGGCATTGAGGATCGACATATCTACCGTATGCAGGATAAACTTCTTGTACCACCTGCAAGATGTTCGCAGGCAGTCGATGAAGCCCATCTGCATGTCGGACTTGTCAATGAGGCGCATGTTGATGTTATAATCCAGGACAGCAGCTGGTTTTTGGACGGGGTTCTTGGTTGTTCGGTCCACCTTCCCTGTGGCGACCATCTGGGCCTTGTGGCATGTGGTGAGGAGGTTGACCTTGCGCTGGTCATGCCAGTGGATGGAGAGGATGGGGCCACTCTTCTTGTGGAAGATGTCAGCCTTCTTCGTCTTGGTTGGGTAGCCTGGCATGCCCTTCCTTTTGCCCTTGACTGTGCCGACAGTTCCGGTCTTGCGGTCATGGAGGTACTTGGTCAGGAGAGGCGACGTGTAATAATTATCTGTGTAGAGGATGTGGTTATTATTGAAGTGCCTCTCCATCATCTTCTTCACTACAGCGCCACCAAAACCAATGAGAGGGTCAGTCACAACTTCTCCAGCCTTGCCGCTGTAGACTATAAAGTCCAGCACATACCCCGTCAAGCAGTCGCAGAGGACGAAGAGCTTGATGCCGAAGCGGTGTCTCTTGGACGGGATATACTGTCGGAAGTGCAGCCTACCATGGAACAGGACCAGAGACTCGTCGAGGCACATCTTCTGGAAAGGAATCAGGTATGTGGTGAACCGATGACGTATCATGTCATACAGCTTCCTGATCTTCCATAATGAGTCGGGAAGGTGGACTGCCATGTTGTTTGTCAGGTGGAGATAGGAGAGGATGTCGAAGTACCTGTCCCTGGACATGTATGTGCCAAATGATGGAGTCGTTATGATGTCGCCAGTGATCCAGTAGTCAGCCAGAACGTGCTTCCTTATATGAGTCATCAGCATTGTGAGTGCCAAGAACACATATAGTTCTGCCACAGTGAGAGCTCTCCATGCTACCATCTTGGCACTGGTCTTCCTCCCAAGAAAGTTGGCACAGATAGCATGGTGGTGATTTGTCTCTTTGACGAGGTATTCCATGACTTCATTGTCATAGAAGCCACAGAAAAGTTCACTGGGGGTAGCATCTGGGCCACAGGGATATGCTGGTGACACCCCAGAACCCATCTGTACCTCGTCAAAGGCAGGACAATCTGGCTCAAAATCAGCTCCATCTGTCCACACAAACAGGTCGGATGCTGATGCTCGAGGTCGTGCTGCAGCAGGCACACGCCCTGGATGCCCTGGCACATGCCCTTGGCCACGCGGACACCCAGGCGGACGCCCTGCATGCCCACGCCCAGGCCCAGGCCCAGGGGCAGCGGCGTCGGCAGGCTGACCACGTCCACCACCTCGCCCTCTCCCTCGATTTGTCGGCACATCCTCTTCCTCTTCCTGTTCCTGTTCCTCCTCAGGCGACGTCAGGTCATTTGGGGCAATGTTGGGGTCGTCAGCATCTTCCTCAGGAGACAATTCTGGTGAAGAAGTGACCGGGCGTCGGCGGTGTGGGGCGCGGGAGGCTGCGGGAGCTTCAAGAATGGGAGCCGAGGCCTCGGGAGTTGGGCTCCTTTTGCGGCGAGCCGAGGGCTTTTCAGCAGGAAATAATGCTCTGCGATGTGTTGAGGCCTGTGGCACATCACCAATACCACTTGAAGAGGCCCTTTGGTCATCCTGAACGAGAGATGAAGGCGAGGGCTGTGGGTGACCCACGCGGCGTCCCGTGTCAAGGCGTCGGGACAATGGAATGTGGGTGGTTGCTAGGCCAGGGTCGGCGTCATTATCGCTATCTTCAGCTTCCCTATGCTTTTCTGCGGCTGCCCTGCGTGCTTTTTTAGCTGCACTTTTGATCAATGATTGTTTGTAGAAATATTTGCCCACTTTCAAGGGCGTACGGGCAGGCAAAGGGGAAGGTCCTGGGGTAGGGCTAGGGCTAGGCCTAGGCTGACCTAGCAAAGATGGCGAGGGGGTAGGCCTAGGTTCTAGCACACTGGGAAGCTCAATGGCACCTTCCTGAAACACTTCCACATCAGGATCATCACTGCTGTCTCCCCCCTCAAATAAATCGACATTATCGTCGTCTCCAAAGCCCACGAAATCGTCTTCACTTTCACTTATAAATTGTACCTTGTCCACCAAGCTTTCGCCACTGCTCTCTTCATCACTTTCAAAAAGTTGTCGCTGTATAGCGCTATCACTCAACAAACGCTTAACTTTCTTTTGTTGAGCTCTCTTCTCGGTTGGAACAGGCGTTGAAGTTGCGAGTGGGGTAGCACTGGGGCCCGCGGGAGGTTGCAACGAATCGGACACGTCGGAAAACATTTTTTCAGTATTACTCGCTATGGCGGCCACGTACGAACTGATAACACTAGTAGTTGAGGCTTGGTGGCGCTGCGGTCGCTCCTACCATGCCAAAATTGGCCGCGCAAATTTTGAAGCACGCTTTCAAGCACAAGGATTTTAAAATGACACCCGGGTTCCGGCCCTTTTGTTTTGGTGTCATTTTAAAATGACACCCGGGCTGGAAGGGTTAATGTACTGTAACCAAAAATATGTCCATAGCGATATACAGTAAATACTAATTTTATACTGTAAATAATGTACTGTATCTGTACATTGATATACTATTCTTATATGTAATCAATACAATAAGAAACGGTTGTGCCATATGTGTTTATCTGCATGAAACATGTTGTAAACGTATAGTAAACCTTATCAGTGACCTGGCTGTGTTGTTGATACTGTTTGATCAGTGGTTGTGCTCTAGAAAATGGTTAGAATAGTTTCTTGACCGATATATCAAGAACATTTTGAGACTTATGTTGCCATGCAGCAAAATATTCGATAGAGCGTGTATCTGTTTAAAGATACTGATATATATATATATTATTATGTGTTTTACACCAACTTCACATCTAAACTCAATTAATGAAATAAACAAATAAATGTGGCACTCCGAGGACTCGAACCTAGGATACTCACATCGGAATTCCGCGCACTATGCATGGCGTTATCAAGATAGTCTCCCTCACTCACATAGATAAAAACAACTTTTCTAAGGGGCCATTTAAGAATATTAAGAATAGTAAATTATTGTTTTATGCAGTGTTGTTTGTGGCTGGGTTTGTTTTTGTGTATGTACTGTACATGCATTTATAGTATATGATACACTTAACACACAGTCTGTATGATCCAATATATATTGGATCGTACAGTCTGTGTGTTAAGGGGAGACTATACCTCAGAACCTTATTCCACCCTCTATAAAAGATTAATTTCTGGCCTTTTGCTATGTAGGCTGTGTACATGGTAATAGTAAGACTCATTGAAAATTTCATCGCTCTATGTGCGTGCGTGTGTGCGCGCATTTTTCAGCTTTCTATAGACAAAATATATCAGACAATTTTGTTCTCACCAGGTTTAGTTTATTTTTGTATGAGGTAACTTAGATATATAGACTATAAATCTACGCTCTTATTTACCTCAATTTGATACATGATCATGTTGAAAACTGCAGGTAAATATCAATTATACAATTTTGCCCTATTTCCAATCATAATTATAGATTTGAGCTTCGAAAATGTTGCCATAAACTCATTCTAAGAGCGTACGAATTGTCATTTATGATTGGTCTAATTCTGTGAAAAAAATGGAGGCAAATGGAGAGTCATCAGACCAATTGATAGCCTCAGACGTTGAAAAAGCATAATTTTACATAAGCACCTTTATAAGTTGACATGTCATAACTAATTTCCTGGTGTGAAAGGTTTGGTTAAAGAATAGTTACTCCTATTATTCTATTTTCTTAGGTAGCTAGGCCTTCTGCATTATTGAAAATGTAGATATTTGAGTAACTAAAACATTTCAGAATTAGGAAGGGTGATTTAACACTGATTTTAGATTGGGGGGGGGGGGGGGGGGGGGGGACCCTCTGTAGGGTGAGTAATGGGGATCAGATGTGGACATTTGATGTTTCCTATGATTGTACAGTGTCATAGGAAGCTTTTAATATATACACAAAAATGTGAAAATTCCTTGAAAAAAGTAAAATGAAGGTATAGGGTACCCTTAAGTGTATCATATAAATGCATGTACCGGTACAGTATATACACAAAAACAAACCCAGCCACAAACAACACTGCACCGCATTTACTATTCTTAAATGGCCCCTTAGAAAAGTTGTTGTTATGTACATGTGATCACAGTGTATTTACAACGAGCGAAATAAAACATTAAAGAGAGAAATTGAAAAAAAAAAACTGGATGAAATAGAAGATGATATGTACTGTATATATCCTTAGAGACTTTAATGGACATGTTGGTTGTAAAGGTACTCAAAAAATAGATAACAACGGTATACTAATAATTGAATGGATGGACAAATATAATATGATTGTGCTTAATGACGACCCAGAGTGTAGAGGAGAGACAACATGGAGTGGGAATGAACAAAAAAGTACAATAAATTTTGTTCTAATATCAAACAAACTATATGATATATTATATATAGGAAGATGTATATAAATGAAACGCACGAAGTATTTGATCTATCAGATCACAATTTAATTCAAGTATTTTTTGAAATGAAAGATTCTAAAGGATAAATATATAATAGTAAAAGATAGGAAGACAAAGTGTATTATAAAACCGACAAGAACTCTTTGAGAAACTTCATTTTAGAATTAGAAAAAAAGGGACAATTAATGAGATACAGGACATAGATAGTTTCAATACAAAAATAAACGAAGTAGCAGATAAAAACTCAAAGCTATATATAGACGTAAAATGGATAAATACAGTACAGGTATAGGTAACACAAAACTGAACCATATAGAAGCACCTTGGATAAATAATAGTAAAAGAGATGGCATAAAAAGAAGAAAGCATTACAATAGATTAAGGAGGAATGCAAAGAGTGATGTAGAAGAAGAAATATACACATTATAATTATATAGACCAGAACAACAAAGTAAAGAGAGAGATAACAAAAGCTGTATACAAGCATGAGGACAATATAACTAGAGAAATTACTGAGGGTGGAGATACAAGCAAGAAAATGTGGAAATATATAAACAAATTAAGGAACAAAGAGACTGATGATAATAAAGAATTAAAACTATACAACGAACAGGGGAAGAATTAACAGACAGAGAAACTAAAGTAGAATTAGACAAATATTGGAGTAGTATATACAGAAAGCATGAAAACAATATAGTAGAAGTATGGAATGAAAAAACTAAGAATAATTATATAGAAACAAATGATAGATGTATCAGAAGACAGGAACATAGAAGAGAAATAGAAATAGCAGTAAACAGGAATGAAAATGAAGAACATAATGTACAGGTGTTGCCATTCATTGAAGAAATCAGTGAGCACATGGAGATGGTTTTCCAAATAAATAAGCAAATAAAATGTATGACAAAACTAAATGTAACAATGGAACAGATTAGGGCCAATTAAATATAATTATATCCACTGCCCTTTCTATTATGTATAAGATTGTGTTTTAAACATATTAGCAATCTCTAGCAATTTAGTTTAAGTGTTTAATTTTACTTTTAGACCACTGATGATGGCGTAGTGTTTTATGCCAAAACGTTTGGATCCACTATAATGAAAATAAAGATGATGTTCGCTGCCTCACTGGTAATTCTTTTCCTACTTAAACTACGGTTCCCGAGGAACACACCTATATGTGATGATAAATATAAGTTTAGAGGATATTAAAATGTAAGTAAACACATGGGATATACGTCAGTGGAGGAGAAAAATAGATGAAAAGAGTAGTTTAGAAATATATAAAGTTTTCAAAAACGAAATTAGGGAAGAAGAGATGATGTATGATAATACGCAATCATCAATAATATTTTATAGGTGTAGGATAATAATCTAAATTTAAAAGATAGAAATAGTTTTATGGAAGGAGAATTGACTAGGTGTGATCTATGCAACAACGATAGAGAAGGTTTGAAACACTTCTTGCTGTGGTGTCCAGCCTATCAAGAAGAAGATGTGAACCAGGACTACAACAACCATATGAAGAAGAAAATAATGTAATTGGGAATCTACTTTTCAAAGAGAAAAATACCGACAGAGTAAAAGAAAACATATATATGATGTGGAGAACAAGAGACAGAAAGAGGAAAGAGATTACCTAAGAAGACGAACGAATACAGAAAAAGAGCACGACACAAAGACACAACAAATATAACATAAAATATAACTGGCTAGGGAAGTGCCGATGGAAAGGTTTCAATACTTCCCGACATTCAACTGAACTGAATCTATGTGAGTGAGGGAGACAAGAGGCAGAACTGCCTGAACCGAGTGCCTACAGTATAATGTGTATGGATAAATAAATAAGTATACATATACTACTACTTATGCTAAACTGAATGATAACTAGTTCTTTTAATATCCACATATTAGTCAATAGTAATTTTAGTTTAGAAGTGAAGAAGTCCTTGCATGACAGTGTGGTAATCCGACACTGACTTACGGAAGCGAAGCATGGACGTTGGTTGAGAGACTCAGACCAAGAGTGAGAGCAGTGGAAATGAATTGCTTAAGGAGTGCGTGCGGAATTACATGGAGGGATAGACAGACTAATGAGGAAGTAAGAAGGAGGTGTGGTGTGGAGGTAGATGTGCTGGAAAGTGTGAAAAGGAACAACTTGAGATGGTTCGGCCATATGGAACGTATGGAAAGCGAGAGAATGACTAAGAGGGTGTACGAGAGCGAGGTGGAGGGACAGAGGGGGAGAGGTAGACCGAATATGAGGTGGAAGGATGGAGTGAGGAACTACATGAATGAAGGCGGTGCTGGTTGGGGGCAGGGGCGTTGACTGACTGGGGACAGAGGTGCATGGGGGCGGTTCGTTCGTGGCCACCCCTTCGGGGATCACGGCGTCAGGCAATAGATAGATAGATAGAATTTTAGTTTTGTTGAAATGTGCAGTTAATAGTCTTCCTACATGCACAAGATAGAAGTTCGTAGACCCCCTTCCCCCTCACAAAAAGAAAACAAAAACAGAAGAAAAAAAATACCAGGGAAGCCATCAGTACCCAAGTGAGAGCCAGGCACGCAAGCACACAAAATAGAGTAGCAAAAAACAGTTATGTGCTTTAACGATGCCACAGAAAACTATCTACGAACGGAAAGGCAACAACATAGTTCAACCAAGTGCTTTTTAGAAAACACATGCATTCAAGGCTTCTTTTTTCTATCAGATGTAATTCCCGATGAACTCGTTTGGATCTCAGTTTCTTTAGTTATTATAGGTAAATCACTTTATTTTTCCTAAGCCACAAGCAGCACATTTTGTCGTAATGGTGAATCCCTGTCCACTGATAAATTAAGTAAATTGGAATATAATGCAATACCAAATAAACTGGAGGGTAACTTGCCGGGTTTCTTCTAGAAATCAATGCTCAACTTTTGTATGCGTGTTCAACATTGTAAACACTACTAATACAAGTCTGCTTCCACAAGCTACGAGACTTACACCAGTCTCCCAAACCCTTGTACAACCTGGGAAGTCATCAGTACCTTAATTAACCCATTCAGTACAGGTGACTTCATATTAATTTTAATCTGGTAACTATTAGACGATTTTATTCCGTTAAAAACAGCCTCCAGCAGTGCACAGGCTTCGAGCTATTCCACTTAAGCATATTTACTGCCGCGGATCCTTCTTAAATTAAACTCCACAAAATCGTCTAAATATGCCTAGAATAAACTTAAAATGACGTCGCCGGTATTGAAAGGGTTAAGGGAGCCCACCTCGCTGTATTTCTCTTTCTCTCCCTCTCTCTTTGGCTTGTATCTATTCGGCTTCATTTAGCTTACTGTTTTAGGACGCTTACCCCCATCCAGGTGTCAATATTTTCCTGGCGAGCGATAGCGAGCCATCATTTATATATTTTTGTTTGACAGCAAGCTAAATTTTTAAATTTTTCGATAGAAAAATGTCTCCGGCGAAGTCGGATTTCTCCATACAATGCTGGCTCGCTTTCGCTCGCCAGGAAGAAATCGACACCTGGATGGGTATAAATGTCTTAAAACAGTTGCCTGAATGGGGCCGAATGGATACAAGCCAGGGAAAATGAGAAAATGAGATAAAATTAAAAAAAAAGCCGGTGACCCCCCTTAACGAACATCAACCGGCACGCGAACACCCGAGAGTCCACCGTAAAGAGAGACACAAATGACCCTTCTGACTAACTAAAGCCGGTATCACATGAGCGCTTTTTCACTCAACATGTATCCTTAACACTGGTCTGGCAGCTCATGAAGTCAACATTTAGATTATTTCGGTTGCCTAAATTCATCTACCTAATACTCCAGAAATGTTGCCAGTAAAATGTTGATCATCGAATGTTGACTAAAAAAGCTCTCGTGTGATACTGGCTTAACATGGCCTCACCACCTCGTCCATAATGATGGTGCTGGCAGTGTTTCTGGAACATATTTGTTTAAACTACTACAACAACCAACATTGTTTATCATGGCTCACAAGATAAACGGCTGAGATTAGTGGTTATTTGGAAACATGTAATAGTTAACAAAATATTTAATCAAGTTTACGTGCAAGATTATTTGCCTTGATATATAGTTGTATTACCTCTGCTTCTTTACCCTTGTCTTCTTCTCATTAAACGAATAGGCTAACTAGATCCTCCACTTTCAAGAGAATCACACTGAATTAACTACTATTACTGTTACACATACAAGTACAACAATTATTAGTTGCAATGAAGTATGTTTGAACGTTGAACCATTGTCCTCCTGAGATTTCCATAGACTGGAGGGGAATAACTACCCCATTAGAAGCAATTCTTGCATGGTAAAGACATTCATATAATTTATGTATTTTCTAGGATTTGATATAAATACCTTCAGGTTGTGTCCAAAACCTCCAATGTTTATCATTTCTAGCCTTCTCCATAGTGTGCAAACTTGACATATGGGATCGGAGGATGGGGTGAGAGCCTTATTATCATTATTCACATTATTACATTTTAGCTGCCTTTGCTATCTCTACTATAATTGTCTTGACCATCTCGCTTGGATAGTAAGATTTGTGTTATAAGTGTAAATCTATGTAAGGCTCTTTCAATCCCCTGACTCATAAACAGCGGGCCATGTTATCTTCCCGGACCAATGGAGCGACATTCATACTTCCAGTGTTTCAATGGTGTAGCCCTCCAGTTGGCTCCACCTTAAATTAATAACATCTCCGACTTCCCCTACTATCATAGATCTGCGTGTTCAGAATCACTTAGACCAGACGCGTTGCTGTTGTATGCAAGAGTGATAGACAAACATAAAGGTTGTTTGAGCTAAGGGAGCCCACCTTGCCTTTTTTCTCTTTCTCTCCCTCTCTCTTTGGTTTGTATTCATTCGGCCCCATTCAGCCTACTGTTTTAAGACGTTTACCCCTATCCAGGTGTCAATATTTTCCTGGCGAGCAGTAGCGAGCCAGCATATATATATTTTTGTTTTGGCAGCTAGCTAAATTTGTACATTTTTCGATAGAAAAATGTCTCCGGCGAACCCGAACTTCTCCATACAATACTGGCTCGCTATCGCTCGCCAGGAAGAAATCTACACCTGGATGGGGATAAATGTCTTAAAACAGTTAGCTGAATGGGGCCGAATGGATACAAGCCAAAGAAAAAGAGAAAAGGAGAGAAAGATAAAAACAAAAAACAGGTGACGTGGGAAAGGCATATGCATAATCATAAGACATACCTACCATTATGATCGGTGATACGATTTATTTGTTTATGAGTACTGTATACCAAACCTATAAGACAAATAAACAACAAACACAAAACAATTTAATAGACAGACAAACCATTACAGCTTAAACACAAATTACTTTTAAGTATATCACCACAGAGAGATTGTGAAAATAACTTGAGAGATCACGAATCAACCAGGAGAGGAAGAGTGAGAGGAACAGATAGTCTCGTTAATCATTAACGTTATCAGCCATCCTTACTCCTAAGTCCGAGTTCTTACAGTTATAATATATCAACGGATCTTGGCTCCTCTCCACAGGGTTGACATTTTGGGTTATTGGAAACAACATCTGGTCACTTAAATCAACACACAACCGTTTCATAGAAAACGTTTATATATGTAAAACAATAACACAAAACCTTAAAAAAAAAAAAAGTTCAAATTTGTATATGCTCATTCTAGCCTGTGTGCGCGCGCGTATGCGTACACGTTTGTAAGTATGGGTGGGTGTGTTTAATTATTTGTTGGTAATCGAACTCTATAGATTACTGTGATTGCGGAAGTTTTGATCATTGCACAGCAATAACGCCTTTTCCATCCACATTCTGTCTGCAATGTTATTTACCATGTCACTTTTAATATTTGTCAGAATTCATTCCCCTTACACAATATACCTCTTGTGTACGTTGTTGTTGTTGTAAGATTTGTAACCTCAAGGAGGTTACACGGAGCTATGCCATTTAGGGAGCCCACCAGTGTGGTCCTAAGACCTCTTCATGATATTATGTCCTCAAATTCGTCTGCATCAATTTCTTCCTCGTCGGTGTCGTAATAAAGTTTCGCATTTTCTCTGACGAATTCGTTAAGTATTCGTATTTCTTCGGCCTCCTGTTTCTTCTTCACCTCTGCTTTCTTGATGGTTTCTGCTCTCTTCATCGGACTTTCTTCCCATTTATCCTTGCGTTCAGCTTCCCTTTTACGGGATTCTTCTGTCTCAGCTGGTACTGGTTTCGGGGCTGGTGTTTTCTTCGTGGCTGCAGCTGCGGTGGTCCTATTCAGGGGTTTCTCGAGTTGCAGTCTATTCCTGGGAGTCTTCTTTTGATGGATCTTTTCTTTCTTCTGGGGTCGTGTGTACGTTTCGATACCTTAATTACAGATCCTTGAAATGTCGCTAGAGAAACATTGGACAGTAAATATTGCCGGCCACTATGGTCGTGTAACACCGCCTGCATTGGCGGTTTTGAAAAGTTTTAAAGAGAGAGAGAGAGAGAGAGAGATAATTGTCATTGAATCAATATTGTTGCAACATGTCTTTTCAAGACGTTTTCGTTTTAATCAGTAAATTGATTTAGTTTCAGCAGGCTGCCTTAGCGTCCTTGTAAATTTTCCAGCCACACCATTGACACCAATCATTCCCACATCCTGCACCCCCAATCATCCGTATTCTCTCCCGGAAGAATATGTTCTTGAGTGGCTTTTGGATGTTTGGTGGTGGACTGAAGAGGCTCTCGGTTTGATCTAACTATTTATGTCTCTCCTTACTGGACCAATGGACACCATATTACGAACACGTCAATCGAAGAGGATGCATGTCTGCGCTGCCAATCATGTTCATAAAAGCACATATGCATTAGTATCGGGGTCGTGAAAAATTTGAATCCAGGACATTTGGCTGTCATCTGGTATGGCCTGTGGCTGTTTTGGTTCGCGTCAGTGATATATCCTGTATTTATCCACCTTGTAAAATAGTTCATGAATATCGTGTTAAATTGTAGCCAATCATTTTGGTTTTCAAAGTTTTGTTTTTGCAGCCATTATGGTTCATAAACATTTTGGTTTGTGGATGTTTTGTCCATGTATTATACTGTATATGCTGTGTTGTAAACACCAGTATAGTAACTAAACAAATAGATTAATCATATTTTGTGTGACACGTCACTAGACCAGACATAATAATTATAAATTACATAATGTGTTAAATATGTAATGCAGGAAAACATTTTCAAAATTAAGCTCGGCATCTTTATGCCATAATGTAAGAATAAATAAATATTATTATACATGTTCACACTATATTATTACATTAAAAGACCAGCCCTGTGAGAGTCTTGTTCTAGACTCAGTGGTCTGGTTAAAAAAACTTTTAATAATAATAATCTGAGATCAATAAGATTACATCATAAGCCACGTTATAGTGTAGGTTGATGAATCAAAATTGTCTTGTCCTTACAATCAAACCTGATTCCGTAATTTGGGAATAATTTCGTATTGTTAGTAAATGCAATGCTGTAACATAAAAATATTACAAGGTAAATAGTATAGGCGAGATATAACATGATATGAAGAAACATAATTGTTTGCCAGACTGTGTGCCTGATGGGACAGTCTACCCGACTACCCGACTGTTGCCTCCCTCACTCCTCCTCCTTCCCGACCCCTTCCTTCTCTCCCTCGGCTTATCTTTTTCCAGGATGTCCTGTCTTTTCTAGACCCCTCCTCCCCCCAAAAAACAAAACAAAAAACAAACAAACAAACACACACACAAATAACAAAAACAAACTAAAGGTAAAATATTAATTTCAGAGTTGCAGTCTTTGTATATTGAATTATTTTTTCTAGATTATCTCTCTCGCTCACTTATGACAATATTATGACATGTGTCAGACAATACTCTTCTCATGAACCTAATAGTTTATAATGTCATTATAATCTGTCTAATACCAATTTCCTTCACTGATGTAGTTGCCCTAATATGATTTTGACAACATACTTATATTTCTAAACACTGCATATATTTCAACACTCTTCATAATTATTATAATAGTTTGCTAAATTTTAATCAGCATAGACAGAACCTCTCACTTATGTTGTTCATAGATCTACCTATTGCCAATGTTTCATACCTATTTGTAGTGATGTCACTCGGATGACACTCCTACAGTGATTTTATTTGGCATTTCTGAAATTCTATCACAGAACATTTATTGTCGTGTTATTTATCGTCTTATTGGAAGGTTTTCTCCGATATGTCAGTAAGCTAATTAATTGCCCTCATGATGTTTTAATACAAAATATACTATGTCATCTCCATCTAGTTATAATTTTTCAGTGCACTCAGTTGTATGAAAGTATACTGCCGAGCTGTCACGACCATCAAATCTCCGAATGAGCTCCCTTTACATTATTCAAGATGGAAGTAGAAGTGTTATTTCCTGTGCATTATTCCATCAAACTAAATTTGAACAAATACATTTAGGCATAACCAATTACAATCATACGTCAATCGTACCATTAGCACGTCCACACATATCACATAAATGGAGACAACTTGTATAGCTGCAATGTGTTCAAGTATGCAGACTTTACTACTGTCGCGTATTCTACGAAATCTTCAGCACGGGTGAGGGAAATTAGAGTGGGAATATTTCCAAGCGTTTTTTGAGTAATGCAGGCAATTCCAGCAACGTGGGGAGACAAATATCGCGGTGTGGGTCATAAGCTCTCAGCAAAATATGCCGGATGGTCCTGTGACACTATCACAATTGTACAGGTCGAAGACGGAGAGTTACTTTAATTATGAAACTATAATGTAAATGTATATGTAAACGTAAGAAGTAAGTGTGATACACGTTTCCGTGCGATAACCATGAGGTATTTCGATAGTAAGCAGACCTAATCATCAACTTATTTACGAAACATTCAACACAATTGTGCGAATGATTTGTGAATAAAATATGGAATGCAAATTTTAATTATGTTTTACCGACGACGAAGCTAATCATACAACATTGGTAAACGAATGTGTTAATCTATATAAAGTGCTTACAAATGTCACCTAACACCGATATAAATCAAACGGGCTAGATCATAATATTGTGTATCAGCTGTGACCATATTTTCACCAACCTCCTCATTATCATAATTTTCCTTCTCGACTTAACTGCCTCTATCAGTATCATCACCATCAACAACATCAACATCATAACCACCAACAACAACACGATCACCAACATCACCACCACCACCAACATCACTACCACCACCATCATCATTACCACCACCATCATCCCTACCAAACTCATCATCGTCATCATTATCACCATCAGCATTATCAACAATACCAACACTACTATCATTCTTCATCAACATTATAAAATCTACCATATTCAGCGAGCCGAGTACTGTTAACATTAAGGTGACATGGGCTGGTTTTCTGAACTACTTTCTCCCTCATGCTTAGCCCCATTAGTTTTCACATGTTAAGATGTTTGCCCCATTAATTAGTCGATTTTAAGACCCTTCGCCCCATTTCTACGTCAATATTTAGACCTTTCGTGCTATTTAGGTGTCGATTTTTTCCCTGGCGAACGATAGTGAGCCTGTAATGTTGGAAGAACCGGCCTTCGGCCGGGAAAATTTTCTACCGAAAAATGTACAAATTAATCTAGAAGAGGGATATAATTGATTTTTTTTTTTTAATTAGATGGAGGTCTAGGGAGTAAACTAGAAAAATAACGAATACATGCAAAAATCGCCCAGAAAGTGAGTGTGGTCCTTCTGTGATGTGGAAATATAGCTCTGTGTCACCGTTTCATGTAATACTAGTTCTGTCAGGACAATCGTTACTGAGAAGGAAAGATACAAACTCACCACATACATTTTACTGAATTAGCAAATACATTAATTACATTACTTAGTTATGATAAGAGCAAGAAACAACTTTACACACTGCAGAAATACTGCGCTATAAACATGCATTCATATGTTCAATTACTCTCTCTCTCCCTCTCTCTCTCTCTCTCTCTCTCTCTCTAGCTCTCTCTCGTCTGCTAAATCCTGATACTGCTGAGGTATAGTCATCAACCACAATACCAAAGCGAATGTTAAAATACCGGGAAATATTTTCCTTCTTGAATTGCGACCTTAATGGCAACAGAATTACTATGTGTCGTGTGTGTGTGTGTGTGTGTGTGTGTGTGTGTGTGTGTGTGTGTGTGTGTGTGTGTGTGTTACTCAGTTACTTGTTCGTCAAGGGGAATCCACGCAATGCGAGCTAAGCTCATTATTATCGCGCCTCCTTAACTGGGAATGTATTGCGTGAAATGCATGTTAAGTGTTTTATGTACTGTTGGAATGGCTGTGGATGTGTGTGTAGTCTGTATTTAGCCAATTGGCGACATCGGAAACGAAGGCTTAGGGTGGATCTGTATGGTACCATTCTCACTATAGACGGTACCGTCTCGCCCGAAGGCTTAGGTAGCCATCAGCTTAGGTGAACCATATGATACCCATCTCGCCTTGTACCATTTTTGCCAACCCCAGATGGGACGTCACAACGTCGTCCACTTATTCCAGGTACCTATTTACAGCTAGGTGAACTGAGGCTAACACATGAAAGGAGACAAGCCCAATTTGTCTCCGCCCGGCCGGGGATTGAACCCCCGACCCCTCGTGTGTGAGACGAGAGCTCTACCTACTAGGCTACGGGCTGTGTGTGTGTGTGTGTGTGTGTGTGTGTGTGCGTTCTGTCCATAGTCTATGCAAGTTAATGTGTTGGGGTTGACAATGGCGGGGTATGTGCATGTTTGAACTGTGTGCGTGTGTACGTGTGTGTGTGTGTGTGTGTTTCACCTAATAAAGCAGTGATCGTGGACCTGTGGAGAGCTGGATCAACAAGGGAATGTTAAAGTGTGGTGGAATACAGGGAATCCCTCGGGACTTCTCTACTACTGTCCTGATGTACAATGAGAGAGAGAGAGAGAGAGAGAGAGAGAGAGAGAGATAACAAAAATATATATATATATATATTAGACTGTTCCGTGAAGTTTTTATGATCATAGTTATGCACATTTATCTCCTAAGTTTAATCTTGAGTGATCAAATGGTGAAGTAAGCGACTTTGATGGCAATATTGTTGCATCTAGACCACATAAACGGAACACTAAGTCAGCCCACTATTCTACAAGGTAGTTGTGAGACTATTCAAGTACTAATTAAATTACTCAAATAATTTGTTCAGCTTATTGAAACTACTGTAGTCAGCACTTAGTCGAGTGCTGCTGAAATAAGTCAGCTGACTAATTATTATTGCTCAGTTGACAAATTGTGTGTGTGTGTGTGTGTCATCTATAACCAGAATTAATCCAGCGGTAGTGAAGTAAGTCAATGCAATTAGTCAAAAGTTACTAGGGTGTCTAGTACTTAATTAATTCAACCACATTTTGATTGTATATGGCTACATTGAACACATATATGAGAATATTGCACATATACTGTATATACTGTGTATATACAGGGTGTTTCATTAATACCTTTCATAAATTTCAGAATGAATAGACTTAGCAATAATAAATATACTTTACTATGTGACGGTTTTGGAAATTTCTCATATTTACCGGGATATTACACATTTTAGTTTAAATAGGAAAGTCTAGGGGATGAAAACGATCAGTAGATTACCATCACCTCAATTACTTTATTTTGTCATAAATGTTTGAACATCAATGTATTTTACAGTATTTACAATAGTTGCTCGAAGTTTCTCCCACCCTCGTTGATACAGGCTTGGGCTCGGCGCATAAGAGACTGTCCCACTCTTTCAAATATCCCTGGAGTGTTTCTTACTTCTCTGCATGCCTCTTGAACTCGTTGCCACAGTTGCTGACGGGTGTTGATTTGTGTAGCATACACCCTGCTCTTCAAGTGACAAAATAAAGTAATTGAGGTGATGGCAATCTACTGATCGTTTTCATCCCCTAGACTTTCCTATTTAAACTCAAATGTGTAATATCCCGGTAAATATGAGAAATTTCCAAAACCGTCACATAGTATAGTATATTTATTATTGCTAGGTCTATTCATTCTGAAATTTATGAAAGGTATTTATGAAACACCCTGTATATATATATATATATGTGGTGTATTGAAACAACTGTTACAGACTATGACGAACACATTGTAAAATGGAAAATAAACATATTGTATCACATTTTCCCCATAAATGTGTTATTTTAGAGATACATGCCTTTTTAGAAATGTAGCAAAACAGAGTTACAAGTAAAGCACTAAATTATTAATACATGATAAACCTATTTAATATCGACTTAGCTAAAGGGAAAGCATGAGTTTACCTATTCACACATTAGTAATAACGAAATAAAAGTTTCTTAGAACGTGGTGATGATATTATGTGGTTAGCAGGAAAATACTAATTATTAGCAACATATTAGCGTAAACAAAATATGTAACATTTGTAACTCTGGTCATTGGACATAATGCTGATGCCCAAGTCTGGGTCGGGTATCCGAACGAAGCAGAAGGTAATTCAATCGTTTATGAAGTGTAGTTTTATTGGGGGCTGATCGTTCTCGCGCAATTGTTACGTATTTAATGAAGATAGTATACTGCATGTATACTATACTTCTGACAAAGCTAAACTCTTCGCTCAAACTTTTGCTAGAAACTCCACCTTGGATGATTCCGGTGCTATTCCTCCCTCTCCGCCCTCCTCTCTCTTACTTATGCCTAATATCCTAATCTCTTCTAAAGATGTACTTTCTACCCTCTCTGGGCTTAACACTAATAAGGCGTACGGTCCGGACGGTGTTCCTCCTGTTGTTCTCAAAAACTGTGCTTCCGTGCTGACTCCCTGCCTAGGCAAACTCTTTCGTCTCTGTCTATCCTCTAACGTCTTCCCTTCATGCTGGAAGTTTGCTCACATTCAACCTGTCCCAAAGAAGGGTGACCGCTCTCAACCCTCCAACTATCGTCCAATTGCTCTTATCTCTTGTCTTTCTAAAGTTTTTGAAACTATTCTTGCTTCCAAATTTCTTAAGCATTTCTCTTCTCATAATCTGCTCTCAGATCGCCAGTATGGCTTCCTTAAGGGTCGCTCTACTGGTGATCTTCTTTCATATCTTACTAACTCTTGGTCATCCTCCTTTCGGGACTTCGGTGAGACTTTTTCTATTGCACTAGACATATCGAAAGCCTTCGATAGAGTCTGGCATAAATCTTTAATTTCTAAACTACCCTCCTTCGGTTTCTATCCCTCCATCTGTGCCTTTGTCTCTAATTTCCTTTCCGGCCGTTCCATAGCTGCGGTTGTGGACGGCCATTGTTCACTTCCTCACCCTATAAACTCCGGTGTTCCTCAGGGCTCTGTCCTATCTCCTATTCTCTTTCTAATTTTTATAAATGATCTCCTTAACTGTACCTTAATTCCCATCCATTCATACGCAGACGACTCAACCTTACACTACTCCATTAGTTTTTCAGAACGCCCCAGCCAGCAATCCCTCAACGACAAACGTAATGAAGCCATAGAACTCTTAAATTCTGATCTAAATACTATTTCCAATTGGGGCAGAGAAAACCTTGTTAACTTTAATGCTTCCAAAACCCAATTTCTCCATCTATCTACCCGTCAGGATCTCCCAGCGGACTATCCCTTATTCTTCAACAATACAAAAATCAACCCTTCATCTTCTCTCAATATTCTTGGTGTCTCTTTTTCTTCTGCTCTCATTTGGAAGGACCATATTACCAGTCTTGCTAAGGCAGCCTCCCAGAAGCTGGGTGTGCTCAATCGCCTTAGGGGGTTCTTTTCCCCTGCACAGCTTCTTGCTCTGTACAGGGGCATAGTGCGCCCTTGTATTGAGTATTGTTCACATGTGTGGGGAGGTTCCTCTCACACCGCTCTCCTAGACAAAGTTGAAAGGAAGGCCTTTCGTATCATTAACTCCCGTCCACTCACCAACTCTCTGCAATCTCTCTCTCTCCGCCGCAATGTTACATCTCTCTCGCTATTCTATCGCTACTATAATAATCAGTGTTCCTCAGAGCTATCCCAGTGCATACCACCTCCTTTACGTAGGGCACGTGGTACCCGTCTTGCAACTCAATCCCACCCCTACTCTGTGCAACTCTCCAACCCAAGAGTGAAACGTTACTCTCAAACTTTCTTCTACTCAACATCTGAGCTCTGGAACTCTCTCCCAGAATCAGTCTTTCCCTCTTCCTATGACTTAAATTGCTTCAAACTCCGTGTGTCCAGGCATTTTGGCTCAAACGTCCCTTGATTTTGGCCCTGTCACTCTTTCAACTATGGGGGAGGCACTCGCTATAGGCAGTTATGCCTTTTGCCTCCCTCAATCACATAGAAAAAAAAAAAAAAAAAAAAAAAAATGTACAGTTATGTTCAGGAATGAAGAGTCATCGAGCAATACGAAAAGTTATAGAAGCCAAATGTTACATACCGTACAATTGTGACCACGCATACCTGACCAAACACTCAAGTTATAAAAGAGTGAGGTTAAAGAAAATTAATGACATACACAGACATACAGTATATACACACACACACATAAACCTCTCATTTCCATGTTTATGTAAGGTAAATAAAATAAGCGTGACAAAGGGAGACGTGTGTGTGTGTGTGTGTGTGTGTGTTATGTGAAGTTTCCTTAATCATTGATCATAGTCTCAATTATAACGTCATCGACTATTACTGACAATATTGGTGTGCAACAGTTGTACTGTACACATAATAGGTTAGATATTTGGAAAGCAGGCATATCATGTCCACGCCGATAATTCGATATTTGAGCAGATTCGAGTGGAATCCGAAGCTTCATAAAACGCCTCGAACTGTATTACATCACTTGGTGGGAATTATACAGTATTTGTTTCAATTAATCTTCTTATTACACTGTAATGACCATGTACAGTCACGAGCATAAATACTGCGACACCAACCAAATAATGTTCGCCCCTTTGTCTCCAAAGGTATTGCAAAACTTTGTATTCAAACTCAGTTATTTCTGTATTTCATTCTAGCTACCGTCAAGCGATTTTATTCAGCTTAGTATAAACCCCTAGTGATGAAGGAGTTGACGTTATCTGGTTGATGTCGCAGCATTTATGCTCGTGACTGTACAGCAGTGGTAATTAATTCTGATCGATTTAGAATTGTCGAACTGATTAAAAGAATCTCTGAAATTCAAATACCCAGTATAAATTAGTTAGTAGATTCAATTCAACCCGAGACCGCTTCGAATATGTTTGTATCTGAATAAATGTTCACAACTGTACAATACATTAAATAACATTGGGCAATAACTTCGTAATGCCCACATTTTGTGGTTCTATTTATCATTCAACATTGGTAATAATTACTAACATATGACAGTAATATCTGCATACCACTTGAAGATCGAAATTTGTTTCATCCAAGATACCTTCGGTGTTTCCTATGTTGAAAGAAAGATACATAAATGTTTGATATTAACAGAAAATAATTATAATTGTAAACGGTTTATAAAGGGAACATACATTACATTATGCCAACCCGAAAACTAATTATGTTTATAATTCAACATTCCTGGGTATAAACTAGGAGATTGGGGGAGGAAGGGGCCGGGGAGGAAGGGGGGGGGGGGGGGAGGAAGGGGGAGACCAATGCCAGTGTTCGGCTTATAGCACATGCTTGGACGACACTGATTATTTTACTCTATATCCTGTAAATCATTAATGCTTAATTATTTTAAATTTCATTATAGAATAAAGTGAACTTGTTTTAGTAATCTGTTCTTAGCACTTGAAGTCTGTAAGTGTTGTTTCAATACACC
>JBAKBP010006797.1:0-55200 GCA_037953745.1 Lithodes maja | reverse complement strand
ATGGTATCCGACCCGCCTCACCTCAAAGGCCTCTTGGGTCAGGGGATCAGGAGCTGCTGGGGAGGCACTCTTGGAAACCCTCACCAAATTCATCAACATGGTTTTAAGAGGGGAATTTACCCGACTGTGCCACACCCCTATTTTTTGGGGCATCACTCTGTGCACTGGCAAAAAAAGATGGCGGTGTGCGCCCAATAGCAGTAGGGAACACCTTCCGCCGCCTTGCCACAAAGGTGGGTTTGAAACCACTCTCGAATGGCCCTAGGTCAACACTTAAGACCAGTTCAACTAGGTTTCGGAACTCCAGGGGGGTGTGAAGCTGCTGTACACGCAACCCGCACCTACCTCAGCCAAGCCCAAGAAAAAACGAGTGCTTCTAAAGATTGACATGCGGAACGCATTCAACAGCATTCGCAGGGATGTCTTCCTCCGTGCAGCTCAAGAACACATCCCCACTCTGTACCCCCTACTTTGGCAGGCTTATTCCAAACCTTCAATCCTGATTTTTGGCGAGACGGTAATCCCATCAGCGACCGGGTTACAGCAGGGAGATCCAGGTGGTCCTGCTCTTTTCTCAATAGGGGTGGATGCAGCAGCTAACAAAGTAAGGTCAGAACTGAATGTATGGTACCTGGACGATTCAACCATGGGTGGGTCAGTAGAGAACGTTCTAACCGACCTAAGTAACATCGTAACTGACCTCGGCCAGGCCGGGCTAGTGATAAATGACACCAAAATGTGAACTTGTCCTCCTCAACCACACACGTGAACAAGGAGAAGAGACTCGGGCCCTGTTTCGAGACATATTGCCAGATGTAAAGATCCTTCAGGAGCACCAGCAAACCCAATTAGGTTCCCCACTAACTCTGGCAGCAATCCCACCAGCACTTCAAGTTAAAAAGGAGGAGCTTCAACGTCTCGTGAGTCGCCTGATACACATCGATGCCCACTCAGCTCTGGCCCTGCTCAAGAACTGTTTTCTCCATCCCAAAACTCCAATACCTCCTGCGCACATCGATGACTTACACGAACAATGGTGGCCTCCAAGAATTAGACAGCAAAGACAGGAATTAGACAGGAATTTAAAGAACGGGCCTGGACACAAGCCACCCTTCCTGTCCGCCTTGGGGGCTTGGGCATACAGAGAGCCTCGGATATTGCCTCCCCAGCCTTTATCTCTTCCCTCATCGCGACCAACGACCTTGTAGTGTCCATCCTTTCTTCTCAACCCGGAATGACACTTAATGGGGACGTAACAGCAGCGATTAACACCTGGAAGGGAAGTACAGGAGTAGAGGAGGAGCCTCAGGGTACCTCCAGGAGCAAGCAGAAAGCGTGGGATACCATCTCGGCGAAGAAAACTCAAGAAAATCTCCTAACCAATGCAGACCAGGTTGCAAAAGCACGCCTCCAGGCAGCCGCCCGTTCGGAGAGTGGCTTGTGGTTACACGCCATCCCCATCCCACCTCTTGGAACTCACTTGGATGATGAAGCGCTCCGGGTTGCCATCGCGCTCAGAGTGGGTGCGGCAGTTTGTCACCCACACACTTGCAAGTGTGGTGGGGGATGGATGCTCAAGCTCACCATGCCTTGTCATGTAATTACAATGCAGGCCGCCTGCCAAGACACTCTGCACTAAATGATGTCATAAAACAGGCCCTGCAGAGTGCTAACCGTGCATCAATCCTCGAACCACATGGACTTCACAGAGAAGACGGCAAACGGCCAGATGGGATGACCACTTTCCCTTACAAGAATGGCCGGTGCCTCGTGTGGGATGCCACATGTGTTGACACTTTCTCCACAACCAACATCGCCAGAAACGCCGACGAAGCAGGTGAAGCCGCCCGGATAGCAGAAAAATAAAAAGCGAGAAAAATATCAAGCCATCGCCAGAAATCATCAGTTCGAGCCCCTGGCATTCGAAACTTCAGGAGTCTTCGGCCCTACCACCCTTAAGATGGTGAATGAAATAGGCCGTAAAATCAGAGAAGTTTCAGGAGAACCCCGGGAAACTCTCTGGCTCAAGCAAAGACTAGGGATGGCTATCCTCCGGGGCAATGCCACCAGCGTCATGAGCTCAGTTCGACAGGACTGGGTCATGCCACTGTGTGAGGCCCGGGCAGGAGTGGTGTATCCGTAGTCTTTCCACAGTAGGGGTAAAAAACAAAACATAAACTTTATTTGTATGTAACATGTGTGATGCACATAAATAAAAGGGGATGTGTCGGATGGTTGAAAGCCACAGTTGCTCGCGCGTTTGGGGCTAGCAACACGTATTATGAAAAACATGTATCCTCCTTCATTCACTGTCCCCCCCTTCACTCACTCAATCCCACAATTTGCCGGAGGATAACAGGTTTTTCACAATACGTAGACGGAGGGTTTTTTTTTTGAGGTATATAATATCTACAGCTTTACTCTCATCGTACAGGTTGAGGATATCGTGGAAGAAGTCTAAGAGGTTTGTTAAACAGGAACGTTTTTTTACAAAAGCCGTGTTGAGTATCTTTAAGTATGTTACTTTCCTCTAAGTGATTTACGAGTCTGTCTCGTATGACCGTTTCTAGCATTTTACATACAACTGAGGTTAAGCTAATTGGACGATAGTTACTGGGTAGGGATTTGCTGCCTTTTTTGAATATCGGTGGTATGTTGGCTAGCTTCCACTGATCAGGCATAGTTCCAGACTGCAAGGATTTATTGAATAGTAATGTCAGTGGTTTGGAGAGCTCATCCTTAGCTTCCTTTAGAACTCTAGGCGAGATTGTATCAGGTCCAGGCGTTTTATTTACCTTGAGTTTATCTAAACAATTCAATACTTCTCTCTCTGTAACGGTGATATTGCTTAGAACATCCGAATTATCAATCTGAATCGGTGATGGTGTAGGGATATCACTGAGGTCTTCTGTTGTAAAAACTGATGCAAAGAAGGTATTGAGGGCATTACTCATTTGTACTTCGTCTTTGGTGTACTCTCCATTTTCATCGACTAACGGTCCAACAGTTGAAGTAACTACTTTTTTCTTTCTGATATAACTATAGAATTCTTTCGGGTTTGTTTTACTTTGATTCGCAATATGTAACTCTAAGGTCTTTTTACTTTGCTAAATTAACTTTTTGGCTTTGCGTCGTAGCTCTACAAATTTCACCCGTTCATCGTCATTTTGTGAGGATTTTAATCTATCATTAGCAAATTTTGTTAGCAAGCAGGCAGTTTGAAATATATTTATTCCACCATTTGGGCTTATTATTATGGCCTGGACGCCGTATTTTCGATGGTATGCAGTCTTGCACTGCTTTTAGGTAAGTGGTTTCGAATAACTTCCAAGATGTATTTATGTCGTTATTGTTAATTAAAAAGCTCTAGTCAGTTTCTTTAAACATAGCTCTAAGTTTATGGAAGTTTGCTTTCTTGAAATTAGGGACTTTTTCGATGCTACTATTTGGTTCGTTACTAGTAAACTTTAAAGTGAAAGTTATCGTACGATGGTCGCTGTTACTGAATTCATCACCAACATTCAAATTCTCTATTAATTCTTCTTTTGTTGCAAGTACAATGTCAAGAACGTTATTACCACGGGTCGGCGTTCGAACAAATTGATAAAGCGAACTCTCTTGCAAGTTCGTATACAAGTCATGTCCGGAGTGTGAAGTAAGAGTATCGCCCCACTTGGTCACAGGTAAATTAAAGTCGCCAAAAATTACGGTATCTTGTGAGTTACTTACATCTGCAATTTGTTCGTAAATTTCTCGGTCAGTTTGCACTGATTGAGCTGGAGGTCTGTATATTAATGCAAGTATTATTTTTGTACCTTTATTATTCTTTATTAGCACAAAAGATGCGTCGACGTTCACAATTTGAGGTTTTGACAAGAGGGTAGGGTTAAGACTTTCTTTGATATAAAGTAAAACGCCACCTCCATTTCGATTTATTCGGCTTTTCTCAAAGTCCCTCCAGATGGCAGCTGTTATGGGTTTTTGACACGTTAAAAGATTTTTTAACATAACAAGAAAGAATGTATAGGTAAACACCATTTGAGGAGGAACTTTTATTGATGATGCTTAGTGAATCTATATCAATAATGGTTCCTCTTCAAATGGTCTTTACCAATAAGTTAAATGATCTTGAAGCCCCAAAATAACACTTCCAATAAAGTTGTTATCCCAAAAATAGTTGGAACACATAAGTAATTCACGTTTTTAGGCTTGCTGGTTGAAAAATGGCGTTGTGTTCAGTTTTCCCCCCATCCGCCAGTAGCCATATTTAATATCTGTTTACGAATACTAGCAATCAGAAATCACTTGACTAACAATGCTTTTCTTGAAGCTTAGACATCAAAGTAACTGAACAAAATTGTGGCAGATATAAAGAAGGGGGGGGGGGGTGGATGTGGGTTATCGTAGCCCATGGACTATTATAGTTGGGGGATGATCTTCTATAGGGGAGATCATCCCCAACTAGAAATGTACAGTTGCATACTTAAGTAAGTGAATAACTGTTATAATGGTGTGAGTTATATGTTATAATATGATCTATCCTAGAGTGTACAGTCGCTCAAAATGCGCTTTTACATATATATATATATATATATATATATATATATATATATATATATACTGTATATATATACAGGGTGTATTGAAACAACTGTTACAAGACGGCGGGTGCCCAACCCCGAAAGGAGTTGAAATAGGGGAGCTATCCCCCCGCCAAAGGCGGCTTTCTAGGGCCTTTCCTAGCTGATGCTGAGAGGATTGGGTTCTAGTCATGTGGTGATGGGCTGGTCTATCCCTGTGAGAACTGAGCGATCTCTGCCATACCCATAGCTTACTCTGACTGTTCCTTTTACTTATATATCTTCTAGATCTCAAGTGGCGGCGTCTTTTCCGTGGATTGACCTCCCTACTGCCAACCTAGAAGTTGACAGATTGGGAGCCAAAGCGTCACATTTTTCCCTTACCCCTCAACTTTCCCTTCATAATTGCTGAGGGGCACAGGGCCTTGGGTGGGGCTTTGGTTTCCCGGGCATTTCCGCACCTTCCTCAGCTCCCTGCCTTGGAGTGGCTTCGGTCACCCGGGCTTTGTTAGTGGTAAGCAGGGAGGATTTTGTGGGGGCGCTCGTTTATGGCCTTGGCCTTGCTTGAGACCTTGGGGCTGTTTGGGCAGACAGCCTGGGGAACAACAACAACAACAACAACTGTTACAGATTATGACGATCACATTATAAAATGGAAAATAAACATATATTGTTGTATCACATTTTTCCCATAAATGTGTTATTTTAGAGATAAATGCCTTTTTAGAAATTTAGCAAAACAGGGTTACAAGTAAAACACTAACTTATTAATACATGATAAACCTATTTATTATAGACTTAGCTAAAGGGAAAGCATGGGTTTACCTATTCATACATTAGTAATTATGAAATAAAAGTATCTTAGAATGTGGTGATGATATTATGTGGTTAGCAGAAAAATACTAATTATTAGCAACATATTAGCGTAAACAAAATATGTAATATTTGTAACTCTGGTCATGGGACATAATGCTGATGCCCAAGTCTGGGTCGGGTATCCGAACGAAGCAGAAGGTAATTCAATCGTTTATGAAGCGTAGTTCTATTGGGGGCTGATCGTTCTCGCGCAATTGTTACGTATTTAATGAAGATAGTAAACTGCATGTACAGTTATGTTCAGGAATGAAGAGTCATCGAGCAATACGAAAAGTTATAGGAGCCAAATGTTACATACCGTACAATTGTGACCACACATACCTGACCAAACACTCATGTTATAAAAGAGTGAGGTTAAAGAAAATTAATGACATACACAGACATAAACCTCTCATTTCCATGTAAATAAAATAATTGTGACAAAGGGAGACGTGTGTGTGTGTGTGTGTGTGTGTGAAGTGAAGTTTCCTTAATCATTGCTAATTTTCTCAATTATAACGTCATCGACTATTACTGACAATATTGGTGTGTAACAGTTGTACTGTACAAATAATAGGTTAGATATTTGGAAAACAGGCATGATGTCATGTTCACGCCGATAATTCGATATTTGAGCAGATTCGAGTAGAATCCGAAGCTTCATAAAACGCCTCTAATAATTTTTCAAAACTGTATTACATCAGTTGGTGGGAATTATACAGTATTTGTTTCAATTAATCTTCCTATTACACTGTAATGACCATGTACAGTCACAAGCATAAATAATGCGACACCACCAAGCGGCTCGCTTGGTGTAGTGACTAGCGTCTCAGACTTCCACCCAGAAGGCTCGGGTTCGCGCCCACGCTCGGCGCATTAAATATTTTTCACAAGCACTGAGTCGTTACCATCCCTCATGAGCAAAGGGATGGGGTAGTAGTACAGGACCCCAATGGAAATACGCCTAATCGGCCTTATTGAGCTATCCTTAGCTAGCTTAGCATGCGCTAGCTTTAAGAACTATTATTATTATTATTATTATAACCCTTTGTCTCCAAAGGTATTGCAAAACTTTGTATTCAAACTCACAATTATTTCTGTATTTCATTCTAGCTACTGTCAAGCGATTTTATTCAGCTTAGTATAAACCCCTAGTGATGAAGGTCGAGTTGACGTTATCTGGTTGATGTCGCAGCATTTATGCTCGTGACTGTACAGCAGTGGTAATTAATTCTGATCGATTTAGAAGTGTCGAACTGATTAAAAGAATCTCTGAAATTCAAATACCTAGTATAAATTAGTTAGGAGATTCAATTCAACCTGAGACCGCTTCGAATATGTTTGTATCTGATTAATTTTCACAACTGTACAATACATTAACTCCCTCCGACATATTATGTTCCAGTAAGTCCAAGGAGGCACTTGACAAGTATTTTGGGTCTTGAATTTGGCTCATGAGTGTTGTCGAAGCCTTACATTTTTCGCGATTTCCATCCACCAGAATGTTGTTTATTGTGATGTATTATATATCAATGGAAAGAGGAATATTTATAGTACATGATAAAATAACAAAAAATGTAAATAAATCGAAATATGAAAGTGTAAATGAGTCCGGAATACAATTATTTCCCATGCAATTGTCTTCACACCGTCCTAGCTCTAAATTGTGAGTGATGACCATATATTATTTTTTGCTCAAATAATAGTATTTTTTCTCCTCTTTCCAAATCTGAAAACAGAAATTGTTTATCTTCAATAGTTCTCAAGCAGTGACCGAAAAAAAAATATATGATTTTGATTTATATGGTTTATAAAATTTTCAATTGATTTCGTTGCTACGAAGTGTATGGTTTTAAATTTAGGCTGTATGAATACGGCAAATAATGCTGATGAGTATAAAACAAACTAGAAGTTCCTAGGACAAATACTTTTTGCGCTATGAATATTTAAAATGAAGAGCCAAAATGCAAATATTTACGCTTCACCCATCTCTGTTCCGGCGATGCTAGCCGGGTTCCGAGCTGTTCCCCACCTCGTGGTTGCGTTATTTGCTCGGATACGTATATAACTGTATATATCACCGGAATCGGAAAATTGTGCTCTTTCCAATGGTGAAAAGAAAAATAATATAGCATAATTGGTTCGCGAGCTATGCACAATTGTTTCCATGCAGTGACCAAATTTTATTTTTTTTATTTTGATTGATATGGTTTATAACATTTTCGATTTATTTCGTTGCTACGAAGTGTATGGTTTTAAATTTAGGCTGAAAGTATACGGCAAAATATGCTGATGAGTATAAAATAAACAAGTTCCTAGGACAAATACTTTTTGCGCTATGAATATTTGAAATGAAGAGCCAAAATGCGAATATTTACGCTTCACCCGTCTCTGTTCCGGCGATGCTAGCCGGGTTCCGAGCTGTTCCCCACCTCGTGGTTGCGTTATTTGGTCGGATACGTATATAACTGTATACATCACCGGAATCGGAAAATTGTGCTCTTCCAATGGTGAAAACAAAAATAATATAGAGTAATTGGTTCGTGAGCTATGCGCAATTGTTTCCATGCATTGTTATTGTTATGAAAATATATGAGAATGTTTATACAGTTGTATATCTTTGCCACAATATACACCCTTTCCAACGAGAAGGGAAATGGCTCCTGGGTTGACACTGAAAAAACAAAATAAGAAAGCCAGATAATCTTCAGGTAATAAATTCAGAAATAATTATATTGTACACGTAAATAAAATAAAGTAATGTATATATATATATATATATATATATATATATATATATATATATATATATATATATATATATATATATACAGTATATATATATATATATATATATATATATATATATATATATATATATATATACAGTATATATATATATATAGACAGTATATATATATATATATATATATATATATATATATATATATATATATATATATATATATATATATATATATATATATATATATATATATATATAAATTATATATATACAAGGTGTCAAACA
Organism: Lithodes maja; assembly: GCA_037953745.1. Lineage (NCBI taxonomy): Eukaryota > Metazoa > Arthropoda > Malacostraca > Decapoda > Lithodidae > Lithodes > Lithodes maja. The sequence continues at coordinate 46,734 of JBAKBP010006797.1, read as the reverse complement.
AAATATAAAGAATGGTAAATGGTAATGGTAATGTATGTGTGTGGATATATTTATATATATATTATATATATATATATATATATATATATATATATATATATATATATATATATATATATATATATATATATATATATATACAGTATTTAGGGTGGTCCTTAACTATACATGATTTTTTTTTTTTTTTAAATGTTAAGCTCTCACCCTGCCAAAGTGTTCCATTGGTCCCAAATACACCCCAGCCAAAAAAGAAATGAAATCCATTAACATTTAGGGGTTTCCCAGGGGGGTCAAAGATTCCCCCCTTGTGCATATACCGGGCAATATACAGAAATGTACAATAAATGTCGGGAATCACTACAGCTAGCATTCCAGGTCCCCCCACGACAAGTTTGTGGGTATTAGCTGCTCTAAGGCAGGGGTATCATGGTCGCTAGCCACTCATTGTTGCCTGGTCGCTGTCAGGGTAGATTTCTTGGAGTCTGGAAACATCTTTCGGTGTTCTCCGACAACTTGAAGAAGGAACTGGAGTTGCTCTTCCCCTTTCGTTAGCAATCCGCTAAAGTCCTGGACGAGAGCCACTCCACGTTCGGCATGGTCATTGACGACCTTCAGTGCTCCGATGATGGCCTTTGCTGTCTTGAAGTCCTCAAGATCTTCCCAAGATGCTGGGTTTGCCTCCAAGAAACTTGTCGAAAGACCCAGGCGAGTGAAGAGGAGCAAGGAGTTCATGGAGGCGAAGTCGTCCAGAGTCTTATTTCGGATTTCTTGCAGATCGACGGCTGCTCTCTTGGGTGGATTTTCAAGCCCTTCTTCTTCGCTCAACTTCTGTACAATCCTTCTCTTCACATCAAGCGGAACGGTGGCATCAAAAACAGAGAGTCCGATCAGTTCCTCTGAGAGGTACCAAAGATGAGATGCCAGTTTCTTGCTGGCGGCCTTAGACACTTGGCTGTCACACTCTTCAAATGCAGTAAGGTTGCAATAGTGCCAAGTCAGAAGCAGGAGCTGAAACTCCATCTGTTGCAGTTGTCCATGCCTTCAGATAGAATTTGACGATGAACACAAGGACTCTTTCCAAGCCATGTGATTCTTTTTTTGACAATTTGAATTGGCCAGAGAACATCCACACTTTCAAAGAGTAGATTACTTTTGACATCCATCTTGCATGATGCATTGGTCTTGGAGACTTGAAAGATATTCCTCCTTCTGGAATACCACCCAAAAAAATGACACACAGCTCTAGAAATTCGCGGTAATCATCTCTGGGTTGCTTTTCTTGGAGCTGCTTCTTGGCAAACTTCAAGATATCGTCTCTGTCGGGTTCGAACAAAGCAAAGTTCGCCATTTTCTCTGCTGTTTGGTAAGATGACTGGTCCATTAACGACCACTTCTGACCAAATCTTTTGAAGAGGAGAACTACTGGACCGGAAGTTGACACCATGCAGGTGCTGAAGACAGCCCCCACAAGCAATTCCAAGACGTGGTGACGGCAAGCTAGGAATAGAAGCTCTCTTCCCAACTTCTGCTGGATGAGGGTGCACGCTCCAGAGATGTGGCCAGTGTTCGAAGATGTTGTGTCGAAGGACATAGCTGCAACACGATCAGTTATATCCCATTCCTGCAGTGCGTTTACCACAGCATCGGCCTGAGCTGCCCCAGTGCCACTTCCCAACTTTGGAACTGCAAGAAGCTGGTCGACTCCAAGCCCAGAAACCAACACTGGCAATCGGTCCACTTGCTCTTTGCCAGTTAAAGCTGGGATTAATTTTCCATCCCAGTGGACAGTCAGGCTGACAGTGGGATCAAATTTATCCTGAACGGAGCGGGCAAAGTTCATCCTGTGGGATTCTCGGTGGCGGTGAATGGAAGAACGATTTATGTTGAGCTCTTCCACGTTGTGCCCCAAGCTCTTTGCTGCTTCGGCGAGTACGAAGGCAGCTTTTCTGTCGGACAACTTCGTTCTGTCCAAAGCAGCTGCCAGCGATGGCGTCACAATGTTCATCTTCGCTCGCTTTGGAGGAGGTGGGGTGGCAAACACTGCTTCAGTTTCATCAGGTTGATCATCACTGCTGGATTCGCTGGAAGACGATGAACTTGCAAGCACTGCCACACTTGAAGAAGGTCCGGGTTCTTCGTTTGCCTGATCTCGTCTTCGTTTCTGGCTTTGCACTCTCTGTCTTACTCTTTCTTCCTTAGCTGCTAGAACCAAATCTAGCCCTGCCATTGTTCCTCTTCTTCCCTTTTCCCGTTGGGCAATCAGAAACTGTCGATCTTCTTCAACGGTGATTCTTGTCATTGCTTCAGCATGAGCAATGTCAAAGAGGTCGTCGAACTTCTCGCAAAATTTGTCTTCATTCGTTCTTTGTGTATCTGTCTTGCGGTCTTTGTGCTTTTTTAAACACTTATATTCCGCAAATAGGGATTCCATCTTCTTGATGGCGTGCTGTTGCGGTTTTGTCGGTATTCTTGCTCTTTCCCAGAATTGGACAACCTCGCGAATTACCGCTGTCGACGCTTCTCTAACTGTTTTCTTTTCCTTCACATGAATATACAGGAACCTCCCAACCGCTTGCTTATTTGAAGGCAGCTTGTTTCCTGCCAGTTTGTCTGAAGGTCCAAGCAAGTAAACATCTTTTTCCCTTCTTTCCATTTTGAATGAAACTGAAATGAAACAAATGTTAAATGTTAATTTAGGCCATGCTAATACACAATTTATGCCATGCTAATACACACAACTGAAATGAAACAAATGTTAAATGTTAAGGGGACGTTTCCCAACTTTTTCTTTATTATTGATGTTACAGTTTTAAAATGGTCTTTAGTCTTGAAGATATGGTCTTTGGCTATCCAAAACTGGCTTTGTTTTGTCTGTAGCTCAATTTTTCCCAGAGAAAAATGGGCAAGTAGACATGTAATTAGAGCAAATTACGTTAGCAGGGAGAGTAGCTGGTAGCTGCTGACACAAACACAACCTCGCTCACTCGCTACTACAGTGTAACTGGTGCTCGACTGCTCGTATGTTCATACTCTCGTAAAGTGAACCAGTTGCCACAAGTCGCTAGATACCTTTTGTCTTCCCATTGTAAGCTGCACACAGATAAATTCCGGAAATGTTCGCAAGGGGGGAATCTTTGACCCCCCTGGGAAACCCCTAAATGTTAATGGATTTCATTTCTTTTTTGGCTGGGGTGTTTTTGGGACCAATGGAACACTTTGGCAGGGTGAGAGCTTAACATTAAAAAATAAATAAAATAAGGACCACCCTAATATATATATATTATATATATATATATATATAAATATATATATATATATATATATATATATATATATATATATATATATATATATATATATATATATATATTATATATATATAAATCAATTTAAATATATTGCAATGTATATAGAAACATGTAGATATGTAGATGTGTCTATGGGAGAATCGGCGAGTTTACCAATTCTTCATCCATGCTCTGCCCCATCACATTCTGGCTCAGGCTGGCATCTTCCACCTCCACTTCCTCCTCCTCCACTTCCACTACTTCTTCTTCGGGCAGCAACCTTTTTTTCGATCTGAAATGCGAAGACAATAAATACCATGTACAGCTAATGACATCCACTAAAATACATGATATTTATAATTTTAGACACATAAAATTGCAAATATATAATAAATAGAATATACCAAATTATACACAACGAATAGTGTTATATAGGTTTCTTCATACCTTCTGGCTGCTGGTGCGTGGAACCTTTTGGGAAACACTTTCCTAAATTAAAGAAGGCACATGTTTCCCAAATCCACTTACCCCTGGCACCCGACAGATCCGCTGGGCTGGTTGAGAAGTTTGACAAACCGCATCCTCATATTAATTTAGAACCGCATGATGGTTGTGCTGAGAAGATGGTTGTGCTGAGAAGGGGACGAGATAGTGCCTTGAATAATATCAAAAACGAATATGTCAACATATATTGATATTGATAGGAAACCATTTTGCAACATACATTACAGAGGGCAAACAAATATATATACACCAAAATACAACATAATTATATTTGCAAGTTTGATTTTTGCATACGAATATTCATAGAACCACGTTGATCACACAACACAAAGATGAATTGTATTTCACAATTACTAATCGCAACTTACTTGGCACATACAGTTCCTTAGTTTTGTTGTCGAACAAGCAACCCTTGTGGTTTCGGTCGCTGTGCTTTTGGTCAGCCTTGTTCCAAATCGAGGGGTGGTTCATTATCCATTCGGCAAGGTCCCCCTCCATTCTTGCCATGTTGATTCCTGATGACTCGTCCTCCGAATAAGGTTTTACCACCTCCGGGTGATTTGCTGTGGTCACTGTCATTGGCACGGTGGACGTCTACCACCATGTCATCCTGGGTGTTGAACAGTTGGGCACTGCCGGCCTCCACATTCCTCTCCTGCCTGGCTCCGCCATCTTCAGACATCTGCTTTCCTTCAGCTATTTCCTCCAAGTCCACTGAAGCAACCAGGGAAGCTTGGATCACTGGCCTACTTTCTTCTTCAGTTTTGCTGGCTGCCCTCTTCTTCACCGCCTTCTTCGTCATTTTCGTTCCTTTGGAAGGCATGGCTGGAGAGTGTTGTTGCTTGTATACTAGGTGACTGGAGACTGTAGAATTACCTTTGTGGCCTGTCCTGAGGTATACTGTATATACCCATCTGACCTGACCTCACCCATGCCAGATGTACATCGAGGAAACGGTTGATAAACAGGTGCATAGAAAAAGAGTTGACTGGTCGACTAAAATCCTTGTTTTTACCCACCTCACCGATGGTGCTCTTTGGCCTCGTCGAGGTGTTTTGCGAGCATTCGTCTACGTCGCACAGCCCCTCGCACGCCTCGTGCGGAGTTTACCCGTGGTGGGTATACACTCCACAAGTATTCAGTCGCACATAGCATAACATGTGCGAGTAACCGCCGAGGCACACGCCGATGATTATTGTGCATCGGCGAGCATCAGCGAGGCCATCGTGCGAAGTTTATCAAAATTCCAACGCTTTTTTTTTGTGCCGCACCCTCGCCGATGACAAAGAGGAGCCGCGAGGGCTTCGCCCTTGCGTCAGCAAATGTTTGACGATGCTTGTGAGGGTTCGCACAGGTTGTCACTCCTTGTGCCAAATTTTTAACAATCCGACAACTTGCGAGTCAAACGATCAGCCTCCGAGCATTCAAAATCTTTGTCTGACATGTTCCAAATGTGCCCATTTGTTGGTGTTGGCGATGAAAATAGTTTAAAATCGCACCAGTGGGAAAGGGGCATTAGTAATTTCCCCATACACTACGTTCCCCATGGCTGAACTTTCTCAAGGTGTTCCTTTTCACACTTTCCAGCACATCTTACATCACCATTCAAGGAAGTCTAATCAAATTATAATTTCAGGTATTGTCCCCCGGATTGATGTAGATAACGGATTCTATAACATAGCCAATAGTACAAAATCTGACTTGCCATCCTCTGCAGGAAGAAATACATCGGTTTTGTCGACACGTGGGTTCATTATTATTATGATAAAAAAAAAAACATCAGGAGACATCGTCAATCTCAACCAAGCCTTGGCCGTCTAATGAACAATGCAGTCAAGGATTTCCGTTAAAAAAAACGGTATCAGCCGGTCGCAGCCAGGCAGGGTAGTGCAAGCCAAACTAAAAACCAGAAACTCGGACAATACACATTCAATACACTCAAACTCAAATACTCTAAAGGTATTCTATGTAAATGCTCATAGCATACACAATCAATTTTCAGATCTAGAGGAAATCGTGTTTACAGAATATTATGACATAATCGGCATTACAGAATCTTGGTTAAATACGAAAGACTTTTTTTAGCAGAATATACACTTCCTGGTTATACAAGGTTTAGGAAATGTTGAATAAATAAAAATGGAGGAGTTCTGTTATTTATCAAGGAACATCTTAACCCCATCGTAACCCATCAGACCCACGTGAGCTCTAAAGAGGCCATTAGCTATTGCCTGATGGTCTTTGAGGCGCCTACGGGTTAATCCAAGGCTTAAAACCACTTAAAACTGCACTAGAGAAAAATGTGTTGTCGTGGCGGGTCGTCCTTATAACCAAGAACAACAAGAACACACAGCCAGCAAATCATGTGACAGCTGCTTGCAAGCCAGCCTTACGAAATCTCATACCTTCTGAACCTAAGTCCTAAACGATGTATGAAAGCAGAAGACATTGACTTAGGAATGGTTACAATGGTGAAATTTATCCGAACTCAATAATCAATTATCACTATAATCAATATCATTACATAATAAATAATCAATAATAATAAATACATTTTTGAACGAATATATGCAGACCATAGCCGCAGTCGTTAGTGTGGTGCCGTCGCATTCGGACGAAATTCTGAAATCCCGCCTAAGTCTTAGTCTTATTGTTCACCTTATATATATATATATATATATATATATATATATATATATATATATATATATATATATATATATAATATACATGTATATATATACCGTATATATTGTGACGCATGTCCAGTCTGAGCATGCTGTACAGAACGCCTAGTCATGCCCCACTCTCGCTAGGATCGTTAGGGCAGGAACTTTGGCTGTAGTCTATGTAGAGTTTCCTAACTTAGTTCATGTGAGCCGTTGTACTATAAGCATTATGAATATGTATTTTGTTTTCATCTGAGTCAACGAGTTCTATTTTATATCATTAGTTATAAGTGTTATGTATAGCACTTATTTGTAATGATGAGAGAGAGAGAGAGATTACGTAACGGGGGTCAGTGAGTGCGCCATGCGGCAGGTGGGCCTAACTCACTAGCACTCCCCCCCTCCCTCCTCCCCTCAGTGCGTGGGAAAGCCTTTGTCTATCCCAGATTGAGAGAGATAAATTACGTAATGATTGTCAGTGGGCGGTCCTTAGTAGTGCACGTTGGGCTCACTAGAGGGCCGAGTATAAAAAGGGAAGTCTCGCCACATTTTCTTCAGAACTCATTAGGCAGAGCGACTTCTCATTTCCCTTGCTACCTATATATATTCTTCTGACTGATGTGAACTTTCTCTACTATCTTTACAGCCTTTTTTCCTCTTTTCCCTACCCTTTTTAACTTCCATGGTCCCGTTGGTGCAGAGCTAGTCAGCCAACGTATTATCGCTTGAGTTCTCACGAGATATATGCCTAGTAGATAGCCTATTTTGGAAGGGATAATTTAGAATAGGATTGATTAATGTTTGTTGCACTCGTATATGCATTTCCCTGGGTGTCATTATTATTGTTCCGGTTTTCTGCTGGTCTAGGTAATGCTAGACTGGGATAAGGCTACTGGTGTTGTGATTTCCGATGTGTACTAGATTTTGTTGAACCTGTACAATCGCAACGGAGACGTGGGAAGCCTAGGTGGTCTTTCTGACTGTGTACCTTGTGAGTTTAGCACTGTGTTGCGAGTGAGGGCTTTTGCCTCTGCCACCCAACACTGTACTAACTCGTTTGCTTTGACTTTGAGAGGATCGCCAGGAGAGAACCAGATACTAGCGATCTGGATCTCTCAAGAGAGCATCCCGTCAATTAACGTAATTTGGCCGCACAGCCTTAAGGACCTCGCTAGGCTACGAGCCGCTTGCTCAGCCATTGTTTCCTAGCCTACTACATCCCAGCTAGACTTTGCTCGATCAGCAGATACAGAATAGTATTGAAGCTTTCCTTATGTATGATATTGTTTATGCACTATTGATTTAATGTGTTGCACGCTTAGCTACTTTAGTGATTAGTGGCCCACGAGCACAATCCGAGTAGGCTATTGCCGGTGCATTGGCGGAGTACTTCTTTTTAATGTTTGCCATTTACTATTGCTTATTCTTATAATTCTTCTTATGTCAATTTAAACCTTTAATGATATTTAATTGCCAGTGTGTTGCTTATTGAATTGCTGTTCAAAATCCGATACGTACTTCTTACGAGCATCCGAGAAGCATCTAACTTTTTCAGAAGATTCCTTGCTCGATGCTTAAGGACTATTGATTAACGTAACGTAATAGTGCCGATCCATAGTAGAGGGTGGAGGACTTCTTAAGTTCTTAGTCAAGGGTGGATTACTTCGGCTTCGGCCAACACTATTCTTTGGTGTTGTTGTTTCTTACTTCTTTGTTTGATTGTTGACCAGACTAGATAATTCCTGTCTCTTTATTAGTCTGTTGTGGAACACTAGTACCGAGTTCTTGTATACCCCGTTATAGCAGATCGAACTCTGGAGGGTATTGGTGTTTTTTGTTCGGCTGGCAGTACTCTGGGGTTGGGATCGTGTGTTTCCGTTGTGGCAGCGAGCCGTACTCGAGTCCTGATTGAGAGCCCTTGTGTACCCGAGTGCCAGGTCGTAACAAATGGTGACCTTGCTTAGGATTTTGTGAACAGTATACATTTTTGCAGAGTTGTACAACATTTGTTTGTTTGTATTTTAGCGTACATATTGAAGAATATTTTTTTTGTATGGCAATTAGTAGAGCATTTAAGAGACTCCAGTTAATTTAGTAATTAGTGCTTGCATAGGAAGTTTAACACTTTTGTCTCGAGAATTTTTTGTGGACTTCAGTATGTCGTGCCCTAGCACTGATGAGGAGCGAGAGATGCCATTTGAAGAGGTGCCGTTAGTAACCAGTGAGGAGGATGCTAGAGTTTTTGTGAGTAAGCGGTACCACATGACGGAGGAGAGGCTGACTGGGGTGGAAGTTTATGGCTTGCACCTGATAGCCAAGGTTTTGGGCATTTCCAAGGTAGTAGGGATGTCCAAGGGGGAGCTGATTTCCTGGGTGTTGCGTGGGCGACATGGGGTTTCGGAGGAGAGGGCGTTTGGGGGGGTTCCTCCCCAGATCCCCTCTCACTCGACTCCCACAGTGCCGTCCACTCAGTGACCGGAGGTTAGCACTCTCCCACAGAGGGATGAGAATTGGCAGATTGGGGTGCCCTCGGGTGGTGCACATGGTGGTTCCCCAGTTTTTGCCCCCCCTCCTTCAGTAGTGGCAGCTCCCTCTTCCTGCCTGTCTCCAGATATGATATTTAGACTTGAGCTTGCTAAAATTGAGGTTAGGAAGCAGGAGTACAAAGGAGTACAAAGGAAATCAAGCAACAACAGATCTAGTGACCCTTCTAGGCTGCTTGTCCTCCAAAACACTGAGGATCAAGTGTCCAAACAGTGGTTTAGAGTGGGTAAGGGAACATTGGAAAGGGAACTACTGCCCTGCCACTAACGTGGCAGGACTAGGAAGTTAGTAGGGGACATATGGGTTAGTAACTGAGGGGAGGATAAAGTTATTCATTTACAAACGCAGTCAGTCGCGGGTTTGATGCGAGATATTTGTCTAGGCGGAATTTAAATGAATCAACGGTGCTGCAGTCTATAACGTCTCGGGGAAGCCCATTCCACAAGTTGACAACTCGATTGAAGAAGAAATTCTTAGATTCGTGCGAGTTAAAATATTTACCAATAATTTTGCAACCGTTTCCCCGCGTGTAATTAGATTGGTCAATAGTGAAGTACTTACTACAGTTCATATTGTCGATGCCTTTGATGATTTTGAACACTTGAATTAAGTCGCCTCTTAATCTGCGCTGGGTTAAAGGAAATAGATTTAATTCTCTAAGACGCTCTTCGTATGGTTTGTTCTTTAGGCTAGGTATCATTTTGGTAACTCTACGTTGAACTCGTTCTAGCTTGTTTATATCTTTTTGGTAATAAGGGCACCAGGATTGAACGCAGTATTCCAGAAGAGGGCGGACTAAGGAATTGTAAAGGGTTAGGATAACTTCTTTGGATTTATGCTCAAATGACCTGCCTATAAAGCCATTATTTTGTTTGCCTTCTTAACAACTTCTGAACATTGTTGACTCGGTTTTAGGTTACTCGATATTGTTACTCCCAGATCAGTTTCTCTGTTTAAATTCTTAAGCTGAGTGCCATTCATCGAATAGTTTGCTTTCTCATTTAGGTATCCGACATGTAGTACTTTACATTTATCCGCATTGAAACTCATTTGCCAAATTTGGGCCAACATGACAATTTATCTAGATTGTGTTGCATATCGTCAACTTGTTCTTTTGAGAGTACGCTATTTGCAATTTTTGTATCGTCAGCAAATTTTGAGATTGTGCAGGTGAGACCCTCATCTATGTCGTTGATGTAAATTAGAAAGAGAATTGGTCCTAGTACCGATCCCTGGGGTACCCCGCTACTTACATTGGTCCATTTAGATGCCTTACCGTTTATGACTACCCTTTGCTTTCTGTTGCTGAGCCAATTTTCTATCCATTTCAACACACCGTCTTGTATTCCATGCGCTTTTAGTTTTAGCAGTAAACGTTTGTGGGGAACTTTGTCAAAGGCCTTTTGAAAATCAAGGTATATAATATCTACAGCTTTACTCTCATCGTAGAGGTTGAGGATATCGTGGAAGAAGTCTAAGAGTTTGTTAAACAGGAACGTTTTTTACGAAAGCCGTGTTGAGTATCTTTAAGTATGTTATTTTCCTCTAAGTGATTTACGAGTCTGTCTCGTATGACCGTTTCTAGCATTTTACATACAACTGAGGTTAAGCTAATTGGACGATAGTTACTGGGTAGGGATTTGCTGCCTTTTTTGAATATCGGTGTTACGTTGGCTAGCTTCCACTGATCAGGCATAGTTCCAGACTGCAAGGATTTATTGAATAGTAATGTCAGTGGGTTGGAGAGCTCATTCTTAGCTTCCTTTAGAACTCTAGGCGAGATTGTATCAGGTCCTGGCGTTTTATTTACCTTGAGTTTATCTAAACAATTCAATACTTCTCTCTCTGTAACGGTGATATTGTTTAGAACATCTGAATTATCAATCTGAATCGGCGATGGTGTAGGGATATCACTGAGGTCTTCTGTTGTAAAAACTGATGCAAAGAAGGTATTGAGGGCATTACTCATTTGTACTTCGTCTTTGGTGTATTCTCCTTTTTCATCGACTAACGGTCCAACAGTTGAAGTAACTACTTTTCTCTTTCTGATATAACTATAGAATTCTTTCGGGTTTGTTTTACTTTGATTCGCAATATGTAACTCTAAGGTCTTTTTACTTTGCTTAATTAACTTTTTGGCTTTGCGTCGTAGCTCTACAAATTTCACCCGTTCTTCGTCATTTTTGTGAGGATTTTAATCTATCATTAGCAAATTTTTTAGCAAGCAGGCAGTTTGAAATATCTTTATTCCACCATTTGGGCTTATTATTATGGCCTGGACGCCGTATTTTCGATGGTATGCAGTCTTGCACTGCTTTTAGATAAGTGGTTTCGAATAACTTCCAAGATGTATTTATGTCGTTATTGTTAATTAAAAAGCTCCAGTCAGTTTCTTTAAACATAGCTCTAAGTTTATGGAAGTTTGCTTTCTTGAAATTAGGGACTTTTTCGATGCTACTATTTGGTTCGTTACTAGTAAACTTTAAAGTGAAAGTTATCGTACGATGGTCGCTGTTACTGAATTCATCACCAACATTCAAATTCTCTATCAATTCTTCTTTTGTTGCAAGTACAATGTCAAGAACGTTATTACCACGGGTCGGCGTTCGAACAAATTGATAAAGCGAACTCTCTTGCAAGTTCGTATACAAGTCATGTCCGGAGTGTGAAGTAAGAGTATCGCCCCACTTGGTCACAGGTAAATTAAAGTCGCCAAAAATTACGGTATCTTGTGAGTTACTTACATCTGCAATTTGTTCGTAAATTTCTCGGTCAGTTTGCACTGATTGAGCTGGAGGTCTGTATATTAACGCAAGTATTATTTTTGTACCTTTATTATTCTTTATTAGCACAAAAGATGTGTCGACGTTCACAATTTGAGGTTTTGACACGAGGGTCGGGTTAAGACTTTCTTTGATATAAAATAAAACGCCACCTCCATTTTTATTTATTCGGCTGTTCTCAAACATTACATAACCGGGAAGTGAATACTCTGCTAAAAAGTCTCTATCTTCTGTATTGAGCCAAGATTCTGTTATGCCAATCACATCATAATTTTCTGTAAACACTAGTTCCTCTAAATCTGAAAATTTATTGCGTATGCTACGAGCGTTTGCATAGAAAACCTTTAAAGTTGCGGTTTTAGAACTCGCAGAACGTTCTTTCATCGAATTTTTGGTTCTGGTCGGATCTACATTTACATTTATGGCTGTCCTCGGTCCTCGGTCGTTATCCCTGACGGTTTTGAATTTGGGTCGTGTTGGTGGAGCTTTATCCAAATTCGCGGTTCTTGACGGATTAGTATTTAATTCCTTTGTAGGTTGCCGTCCTCGCTGTCTTCGGTCCTCCTTCCTGGTTGTCCTGTGCTGAGTCGATTTCTTCTCCGAAAATCCTTCACCGCATCGTTGAGAAGACGCCCAAAACGTGCTGCTCCCACCTGGTTCAGATGAACTCCATCGTCCGAAAACAAATAGTCATCGTAGTAGAAATTGTCCCAGGTGTCGACGAATCCCACGTTCTCCTTCCTGCAGAGGTTTGCTAGACAACGATTTGTGCTGGTGGCTATGTTGTAAAATCGGCTCTCTACACCGAGCCGGGGGACGATTCCTGAGACGATGATCCTTGATGACTTCTCCTTAAACGACTTGATCAGCTGCTGGTACTTTAAAAGCAAATCTTCCGACCGGGTTCGCTGTACATCGTTGGATCCAACGTGGATGACGTACATTGTATTAGCAGGGGCCAGCTTTGATACTTCGTCAACTGCTGCAACTACGTCATCCACACCACCACCAGGGATACAAAAACGCTTCCTGGTCTTAGGTGCCCTGGCGCAAAACTCTGTGAGCTGACCACGTATCATCGAGTCTCCCACGAGCCGGACTTCTTCTATTTCCTCTTCGTCATCTGGGTCTGCGAGTATCTGGAAACGGTTTTGACACTCGGTAATCGGTATGTGTTTCCTGGTCTTGGGGCAAACGTTGTTCCTCACGACACGGAAGTTGTCTTGAGGGGGAAGAGAGTCACTATTTGTATCTTGAGTATCGGGAACATCAGCTGAAGTGGCTACTGTAGGCGTTGAATTGTTGGCAGTTGACGTGGGGGCGTTGGTGGCTGCTGGAGTTGCGGTGACAATTGAAGTTTGTGGTACTCCAACGTTGAGTGTTACAAACTCTTGGAGTGATTCCAGCTTCATGGTGAGGACGTTGATCTTGTTGTAGGCTTCATCTAATTTCACTGTAAAATTCTCTCGTTGCTGGCAGAGCCGGCAGACTTGAAGATTGATAGTAGCAAACATGGACTCACCAAACCTACCGGCGCAGTTCGCACAAGCGCGAGGCATGGTGACAGTCACTTTCTTCAGATCACTTCACTCACTTAAAAAACAATTCACTCACTTTAAAACACTTCACTCACTTTAAAAACACTTCAATCACTTCAACCGAAAACAAATATGCTGAAATACGCAGAAATAGGTTATCAGGGGTGATAGCCTAACCGAAAACAAAAATGTTGAGATACGCAGAATTAGGCTTCCAGGGGCGATAGCCTAACCAAAAAAAAATTTTTAAATTGAAATACGCAATAATAGGCTACCAGCGTTGAATAGCCTAACCGAAAATAATAAAATTGAAATTCGCAGAAATAGGCTACCAGGTGTGATAACCTAACCTTAAACAAATATATGTATAACAGAATATGTAACTAAATATACAATTCACCAAATAGAGATTATATAAAAATAAAGTGTGACTGCACACAAGGGGTTAATATACTGTGTCAACAGATGGCCCTGGCTGAGACCAGGAGGCAGGAGGATGAGACTAGGAAGCAGGAGAATGAGACTAGGAGGCATGAGATTGAGGTTAGGAGGCATGAGGCTGAGCTTAGGTACGACTCAGAGAAATATTGTGCTCAATTAGATTTAGATAAGACTCATGCAGAGTCGACAGGGATTCGGATGGGCCGTGAGGGCCAAGTAAGAGAACAGTCCTTGTCCCACTTAGTCAAATTGGTGCCGGCATTTAGTGAAACTGAAGTCACAGAATTTTTTAATCGTTTTGAGAAGAAGTGTAGGGAGCATAATTGGCCTGAAGAGAAGTGGGCAGCTCTAGTCTCCTCAAGACTTACGGGTAAGGGTCTGAAGGCTTATGATACACTGCCTTTAGAGTCTTGCATTGACTACCCAGAATTGAAAAGAGCTGTCCTACGGGCATACGAGTTGCAACCAGAAACATATCGATTGAAGTTTCGGGGTGTTACAAAGACTAGGGAGGCGACCTTTCTTGAACATGCCCGGGACTTAAAAGATGCACTTACAAACGGGACACGTTCTGAGAAAGCTGAGACGGCCGAACAGTTGACTGAGCTGTTTCTGCTCGAGCAGTTTTATAAGTGTACTGGTGCAGAAATGACTTTAACTATTAAAGAAAAGAACCCAAAAACTCTACAGGAGGCAGCTGAGATGGCTGACCTCCGGCTATCACTAATTCGTGGGTGCGGGTCTGCCCAGTGTAGTGAGGCAGGTAACAAGGGGCGTGACGCCCCACCCCACCGAGTTAGTGATATACCTTATGCAAACAAGTACAAGAGCTATGATACCAAGACTGACCACAAGACTAGCACCGTCCCATTTAGGAAGGGGCCGGGCCCTTCCCAGTACCAAGGGAAGCCCAAAGGGGAGTTGGAGTGTTATCAATGTCATAAAAAGGGGCACTTTGCAAGAGTCTGTCCTAGCAAACCACCTACAGCAGCTGTGTCTTTGGCCTGCAACATTGGTGTGTCTCCGAAGTCATCTGAGTTTGCCCGGGGCAGTTCGTCAGAGATTGAGGCACAGCCAATGCAGAAGCACCTGGGAGGCTCGAACCCTGCTCAGGATGTTTTTTGCGACCATAGAGGGCGGGGTTGCGTGATGTGGGCGGGGCGCAAGCATGGAGTAGAGGTCTTGCGTGATACAGGTGCTTCCCAGACTCTGATGAAAAACTTGACTGGCTACCCTATAAACGCGGCTCGGGTGGTAGTGGTGCAGGGTATTAATGCAACTCGGTCATACCCGCTGGTGCGGTTGGAGTTGGAGGTGGATGGTGTGGCACGTGAATTGGATGTCGGGATTGTGGAGAAACTGCCAGTGGAGGGCGTCGACCTTCTTCTCGGCAACGACTTTGCAATGCCCGCTTCTGAGGTTCTACCCTTAGTCGTTGCCGAGAGGCCGGCCGACGTGAGTAGGGAAGAGCAAGAGTGGGTCGAGCGGTGCCAGGCACAACCCATGGCGTGTGTTGTCACCCGAGCTCGGGCAGCTACAGTGTCACAGCCTAGTCCTCCGTCTTCAGACCAGCGGAGGAACGATCAACAGGAGGAGGCTAAAGCTGGAGTTGGTTTTAAGAGTTTTGACTCGGCGGCTCTCCTGGGTGATTCGGTATTAGCACCATTACTTAATTCTGGAGTGGCCCCTGGGCCTGTCATCGAGAGTGACGAGGCTGGGCATGACGAGTCTCCACGACAGCAGCGTTATGTACATCGAGAGAGACAGAGGGAGCAGCCCAGTATCGGGGAAGGTCATGCATTGCTCCGGGAGCAGTTAGATCGCTTGGCACCCTCAGATATACGTCGGTTGCAACTAGAGGACCCTGAGCTCCAAACGTGTGCTAATGGAGTTGTGGAGCTCGACGAGGACGGTGATGCACAGCCGGGAGATTTTTTTTATTTAGAAGGTATCCTCTATAGGCGTTTTCAAGACCCTAAACGTAGTTGGCAAAAGGGGTCCGGAGTAGTGGACCAGTTGGTGGTGCCACGGGAGTGCAGGGATAGCCTACTGAGGTTGGCGCATGACACACCACTGGCAGGACATCTAGGGGTGAGAAAAACGGTGGCGGCTTTGGGGAAATTGTTTTGGTGGCCGGGGATGAAGTCTCATGTGCAGTCATGGATAAACTCATGTGATATTTGTCAACGTGTCGGGAAACCGAACCAAGTTATTCCTAAGGCTCCGTTACACCCTATTCCTGTGATTGGGCCACCCTTTAGTAAAATTATTGTTGACATGGTTGGTCCACTCCCTCCCACTAAGGCTGGAAATAAATTTTTGTTAACCATAATGGATGTTGCCACTAGATACCCCGATGCATACCCTATGAAAAATGGAATGGCTAAGACGGTAGTCAGTAACTTGTTGTGGTACTTCTCAAGGTACGGGTACCCGGAGGAGATTCAGTCTGATCAGGGATCTAATTTCACCTCCAACATGTTCAAGCAAACAATGCAACAACATGGGATACGAGCAGTAGTATCGTCAGCGTATCACCCTGAGAGTCAAGGGGTGCTTGAGCGGTGGCATGCTACACTTAAAAGCATGCTCAGGTGTTATTGTGCTGACAACGGTATGGATTGGGATCTTGGATTGCCTTATGTGCTGTTTGCTGCTCGGGAGGTACCTGGTGAGAGCCTGGGATTTAGTCCAAACGAGCTGATTTTTGGACACCGTGTCAGGGGCCCCCTTAACATGTTGAAAGAAATTTGGGAGGGGACTGTGCAGCCTTGTCCATTATTAAAGTATGTGCTTGAAAGCCGTGAGCGCATGCTTAAGAGTCTGGAGATGGCAGGTAGAAATTTGACAGAATCACAAGCTTTGATGAAGGACAGGTATGATCGCAAAGTGAGGCTCCGGAAGTTCACTGTAGGACAAGAGGTATTAATTTTGTTGCCTTTGGTTGGTAACCCCCTCTCTGCGAAGTACACTGGACCTTATAAAATTGTAGAAAAAATTTCAGACTTAGATTACCTTGTTGCCACTCCAGACAGGAGGAAAAAGAACCAGTTATGTCACGTGAACCTTATTAAAGAGTATGTGAGGCGCCCCTCTGAGCCTCTCACTGTCCCTGTGTTGGCTTGTTGCGGCCGTGGTGGAGAAGGAGAGGGGGACAGTCAAGCTTCGGAGGAGGATAGCTGGGATCAACATGTTTCAGCGGATCAGTGGGCGGGGAACTCGAGCCTAAGGGCTGACGAGGCTATAGCTCATTTGCCTGAGCCGCAGTTTGATGCTATCCGTCAGTTGTTCGGTTCATACCCCACTGTATTTGCTGAACACCCAGGCCTCACTACTCAGGCTATGCATGATGTTGACGTGGGGGACCATATACCCTTTAAGTCAATCCCGTACCGTGTGCCCCCCATAAAACTACCAGCTCTGAGGGATGAGTTGGAGTATATGCTCGGTAGAGGGTTGATAGAGAAAGGCACAGTTAAGTGGACTTCCCCCGTAACACTGCAGCCTAAGCCAGATGGCAAGGTACGCTTTTGTATTGATTTCCGTAGGTTAAACGGTTTGACTCCAACTAACCCATATCCTCTTCCTCGGGTTGATGATAGTGTTGACAAAATTGGTAATGTTCGTTGTTTGTCTAAAGTAGATTTAGTAAAAGGTTACTGGCAAGTACCTTTGTCCGAGCGTGCTAAAGAGGTATGTGGTTTTGTTGTGGACGGGAGTACCTACCGGTGCAATGTTATGCCTTACGGACTTAAGAATGCACCAGCAACGTTTCAGAACCTGATGAATGAAATTGTAAAGGACATTCCAAATTGCACCGTATATTTGGACGATGTAATCATTTATGATGACGACTTTGAGAGCCATTGTGAGCACCTTGAGACCTTGCTCCGGAAAGTTAGTGAAGCAGGTCTGGTAGTAAATTTGGCAAAGTGTGACTTCGTAAAAGCCACTGTGCAGTACCTTGGGTTTGTAGTGGGAAGGGGACAGGTGTGCCCTCCTCAGAACAAGGTACAGGCTATCAATAAATTTCCGCACCCAACAACCAAGAAGCAGATTATGAGATTCTTGGGTATGATAGGCTACTACAGACGCTTCATAAAAGGTTACTCAACGGTATTGGCACCTCTCACAGATTTGTTATATAAAGACAAAAAGTTTTTGTGGGCACCTGAGTGTGAAAAGGCTTTCACTTTGGTGAAACATTTGCTATGTACTCACCCGATACTCAGGGCCCCAGACTTTAACAGGCCTTTTCAGCTGGCAACAGATGCTAGCGGTGTAGGGGCTGGTGCCGTCTTGCTACAGACAGACAATGAAGGTGTGGAACACCCAGTAAGTTTCTTTTCTAAGAAGTTCAATGCTGCACAAAAGAACTATTCTACAATAGAAAAGGAATTACTGGCGATTGTGCTGTCGCTCAGGCACTTCGAGGTGTATGTTCCAGCCTATGGCCCAGTCGTGGTTATCTACACTGATCATCACCCTTTGAGATTCCTGAATCAATTTCACAATCGCAATATGAGACTGACCAGGTGGTCTTTGATGTTGCAGGAGTATAACCTGGACATCCGTCATATTGCTGGATGTGACAATGTGATCGCGGATTGTTTATCAAGGGTGGATGATCAGTCGTAGGCTATCACAGGTGTGTGGGTTTGAGTGGAGGAAAATAGGCTGCCCTTATAGTGCAGCCGGGAAAACATATTAAAATATAAAAATCATATAAAAACTCTTTCTTTTGATATCGGTAATCGTATAAGTTTGTCATAGCCTATAGAGTTTGAGTAGTCCACGAACTATCAAATGGCTGAGCTGCTGTAAGCTCGCTCTGGGAGCATGATATTGTGTCTTTTTGCTATTGTTGGGAGGAGTTATAAAATGTGATTTTTTTTTTTAATAATAAGATGTGTTTTGGTGATAAACTCAGCTTTGTTTTAGTGCCATGCGGTCGCTGGGTGTGAGGGGCTTGATGGGGTTCTGTGTTTGTCAGATTTTAGCTCAGGGTTGAGCGAGTAAAATCTTGGGGGAGGTGTGACGCATGTCCACGTGTGAGCATGCTGTACAGAACGCCTAGTCATGCCCCACTCTCGCTAGGATCGTCAGGGCAGGAACTTTGGCTGTAGTCTATGTAGAGTTTCCTAACTTAGTTCATGTGAGCCGTTGTACTATAAGTATTATGAATATGTATTTTGTTTTCATCTGAGTCAACGAGTTCTATTTTATATCATTAGTTATAAGTATTGTGTGTAAAACTTATTTGTAATGATGGGAAGAGAAACAGCCACAGTTGGGGGTCAGTGGGTGCACCAGGCGGGAGGTGGGCCTAACGCACTCGCATTCCTCCCTCCCTCAGTGCTAGGGGAGTCTTTGTGTATCCCAGAGGAGAGAGAGAAATTACGTAATGGTTGTCAGTGGGCGGTCCTTAGTAGTTCACGTTGGGCTCACTAGAGGGCCGGGTATAAAAGGGAAGTCTAGCCATTTTTTCATCAGAACTCATTAGGCAGAGCGACTTCTCATTTCCCTTGCTAACTATATATATTCTTCTGACTGATGGGAACTTTCTCTACTACCTTACATTCTTATCTCCTCTTTTCCCTGCCCTGTTTAACTTCCATGGTCCCGTTGGTGCAGAGCTAGTCAGCCAACGTATTATCGCTTGAGTTCTTACTAGATACTTGCCTATTAGATAGCCTATTTTGGAAGGGTTAACTTAGAATAGGATTGATTTATGTTTGTTGCACTTGTATATGCATTTCCCTGTGTGTTATTATTATTATTCCTGTTTTCTGCTGGTCTAGGTAATGCTAGACTGGGGTAAGGCTTTTCTGTGTTACGAGTTGTTGTTTGATGCAGTGGTTAAGCGATAAACCTGCATACTCGTTTCGGTTCAGTGAAGCCTAGGTTGTCTTCGCGGCTGACTGTGTTGAGTTTATAATTTACAGTGCGTGAGGGCAAAGGCCTAACCACCCTGTATTTTATTAACCTACTCCGACATATGACGCGATTTTGAGCCGATTAGGGATACTTTAAAGCCTTTGTTACCATCAGGGGAATTTAGAAACCTTTAGTTTAGTTACTTCAACCTCTGCAGTTGTCTTTGAGTTAGTTGTGGGCAGAAAACTAATTTTTGGGAGGTAATTATAAGAGTGAGAGAACTCTATTTCTTATTGCTAATCTGGCAACCTCTGAGTCATATGAGTCTGAAGGGGTTAACAGTTTGTTTTTACTTTGTCAAGGAGCCGGGAGAAAACCAGATACAAGGGATCTGGATTTCTCAAAGTGCACTTGTTAGTTTTAACGTAATACTTTAAACAGTCGTGAGGACTTCACTAGGCTACAAGCCGTTTTTGCTCAGTCACTGCTACCTTTTGCCCACAGTACCCCAGCTAGACTTTACTCGATTAGTAGATACAGAATAGTATTGAAGCTTTCCTTATGTATGATATTGTTTGTGCACTATTGATTTCATGTGTTGCAAGCTTGGCTACTTTAGTGATTAGTGGCCCATGAGCACAATCCGAGTAGGCTATTGCCGTTGCATTTGCGGAGTACTTCCTTTTAATGTTTGCCATTTACTATTGCATATTCTTTTAATTATTCTTATGCCAATTTAAGCCTTTAATAGTATTTAATTGCCAGTGTTTTTGCTTATTGAATTACTGTTCAAAATCCGATACGTACTTCTTACGAGCATCCGAGAAGCATCTAACTTTTTTCAGAAGATTCCTTGCTCGATGCTTAAGGACTATTAATTAACGTAACGTAATAGTGCCGATCCGAAGTAGAGGGTGGAGGACTTCTTAAGTTCATAGTCAAGGGTGGATTACTTCGGCTTCGGCCAACACTATTCTTTGGTGTTGTTGTTTCTTACTTCATTGTTTGATTGTTGACCAGACTAGATAATTCCTGTCTCTTTATTAGTCTGTTGTTGAACACTAGTACCGAGTTCTTGTATACCCCGTTATAGCAGATTGAACTCTGGAGGGTATTGGTGTTTTTTGTTCGGCTGGCAGTACTCAGGGGTTGGGATCGTGTGTTTCTGTTGTGGCAGCGAGCCGTATTCGAGTCCTGATTGAGAGCCCTTGTGTACCCGAGTGCCAGTTCGTAACACTATCCAGATGGCCGCCGGGGAACAGTCCAGGGCACCGCTGCAACGATCGAGCCCCGTGCGACCCAGTGTGACAGTCTCATATGTAGCAAGCGCGGTACCGGCCACAGCCAGTAAGGGGGGGGGGGGGGGGGCGATACAGGGAAGTGTTAGGGGACCAGCAGAACAAGGTGGTCGAGTTCGAGCTGGCCTAAAGGCACGGCCAGTGCCACCCAAGGTAAAGATCCCAGCAGGGAAAAAATCCAGAACACGTTTGTGAACGAGAACGGGCAGAACACGACACGCGAAGTGTTGACGCGTACACCCGACTCCAGGGAACAGGAGCACTGTGTAGGTCCCATGGCCCTCAATGTGAAGGTGGGAGGTCCGCCTTGTTAAATAGCAATTGTGAACCCCAGGCTCGCGACACGGACGACTACAGCGAGTGTGTCCAGTACACAATGTGTGTAGAAGATGTTATCATGAGGGCACCTCCCCCATACATGGACCGGATTACCTGGGCCACCTCTTGACACACTGCGTCGATGATGAGGAGGGCGCCCGAGAGGAAGTTGAGACCTCCACCTCCAGGCCAGACCCTTCTATATCACCGTCATGCCCACATACGGCGTGGCTAGTGCTGGAAGTGGGTGTGGGAGAAGCCGGTGAGGGCGCTTTGTGTCAGGCCCACCACCAAGTCAATGAGATGGCCGGGTGAGGGGAGAGGGTATTGGCCAGGAGGAACTACGCGTTGTGCGGAGCATAGCCTCCGTAAACTCGTCATGGAGAAAGGAACTACCACGGCCTACCCCTGTCCTCCTGGCCGTCCTGACGAAAATGGAGAGCGAGCCTCGCGCTTCAGCCTGTCCCCCTCCTGTCCGAGCAAGGGAACGTAGGATGAAGGTCCCTGGAATTTGCCAGCATAGTCCACCCACAGGACGGGACGGCAAACCGGGTACAAACGGCCACGGGAGGAACGTAGACAACGCCCCGCGGCCCGTCTCATAGCCCAAGCCCCAGGCCCGGGGCTCCTTGCCGGCGACGGACCTCGACTCACATGGTTGGAGGAGGACGACGAGGGCTTGGCCACGACATACCATTGGGCGGAGCTTGTGTCGCTCAGCACAAGCAAGAAAGCCTCCTGCCAAGCCACACCCAGGAACAGTCCTGGACTTAAAAGGCCCGTCAGGAGGAGGTGGCTGCGGACTTCGGCAGGGGCTGACGAGCAGAAAAACCACCCGAACCTGTTGACGGCAATTGGTGGCGAACGTCCTGGACTGGGTAGGAAAAGCAAATTCAACGTAGGGCTTTAGATACCAGTGAAGTCCGAGGAGCGGAGCAGCAGGCCAGACACAAAAGTGGAGGCCACGGTGGGGATGGTCGGTAAAATTTCAATGAAGAAAGGGGGGAATCCAATACACACAGGACCAACGCCACGTGAGCGGAGGCCTGGGACCTTTCAACGGGTCTCTGTGTCGATCTAGGAGCAAGAGGCCGCCTGTGGAGCGGATTCGAGGCACCAGAAGGAAACAGAGGACATAATTATCAAGGGAGGAAGCCCAGCTAAGCAGCCGTTCCCTGGGTGCAGATGAATGCAAAGGGCATAAATATACAGAGGAAAAAGCTATGTGGCCGATTCCTGGTTACAGATACAGGTCACAGGGTGCATCCAAGAATAGAAAATCCACCTGTGGAGCGGGTATCTATAGAAAGAGGAAGAGGCAGAGGACACCCCGCCTGTTTGTCGGAAAACGTGTGTAAACACAACGTGGAGTCAAGGCCGAACCTCCCTGTCAGTAAATTGTCAAGTGTGAGCTACCCGACACCTAATTGGTACAAATAGGAGGGGAAATCCAAGACACACAGGACAATTGCCACATGAACAGAGTCCTGGGACTTTTCAACAGGTCCCTGAGTCCACCTAGTACACTAGAAGGCTGCCTGTAGGGCGGAAACGAGGCACAGAAGGACACAAAGGATAGGAAATCAGCCAAGTAGCCATATCCACGACCGTACATACATTCAAACTTAAACAGGGCACCAACTTCATCAATAACCAAGGAAAAAGGCGATGTGGCCGATTCCCAGATACAGATACAGGGTACACTCACGCATACTAAAAGTTGCTCAGGGGTGGGTCCTTCCTTCCCCTACTCCACCCTGGGCAGGTGGAAGGGGGGAGTCGGGTCCGAGTTTACCCCACCTTCCACCCCCAAACTATCCCCAACTCCCCCACCTTCTTTCTCTAAATGCCAGTTAGTGATTAGCAACGTATGTTCTCATGTCTTGTAAATTATAGCTAAACCATCATTGCACACTCTTACAATGGCCAACATATAACATGTATTAGGAATATAATATAGTATGTAATTGTATTCTCCAAAATGAGTCTCTATACATACAACGTGAGTTACACCAATCTCGGCTGTAGGGGTCTCTCTCTCTCTCTCTCTCTCTCTCTCTCTCTCTCTCTCTCTCTCTCTCTCTCTCTCTCTCAACAGGTATAGGCTTACTACGAGTTCAGGTCATTGAAGTTTGTTTTTAAATATTTAATGGGCTTGACAATGTGGGTTGTAGCAAAATGTTTAGCCTCAATATGAATAAATCACGCAACCATGGGTGGAAGTTAAAATTTAAATGATTCAGCACTAGTATATGTGAAATCTTGTTCACATTATAAGAACTGTTCTACCTGGAACAAACTTCCTTCAGAAGTTGTAAATAATTCCTCAGTAGAACAGTTCAAAAAGATAGTAGATAGTATTTGTCACACTCTGTAAAGAGTGTAGTGCATTAAAGAATGTTTGGCCATCTAATTTGTGTATCTCCGGAATGGACCACAAGGTCTTTGATATACTATTCCTTGTAACTCCTTGTAACACAGGTATAGTTCCAGAAGCTTGGAAGCTTGCAAACGTAGTTCCGATCTTCAAAAAAGGTGACAAATCAATAGCATCCAATTACCGTCCCATTAGTCTTACATCAATCATAGGAAAGCTACTAGAGTCAATTATTGCTAGTAAAATTAGAAACCACTTAGATACATTTAATTTAATAAATTCTTCTCAGCATGGATTCACTCAGGGACGTTCTTGCCTTACTAATTTGCTTAGTTTTTTCTCAGAGGTATATGAAGCAGTAGATAATGACAAGTCATATGATATAATATATTTAGATTTCAGTAAAGCTTTCGACAGAGTCCCCCATGAGAGATTGATGAGAAAGGTTGAGGCGCATGGAATAGGTGGGGCGTTGTTGGGATGGATTAGGTCATGGCTAATTGGTAGGAAGCAGAGAGTCAGCATAAATGGTACGAAGTCAGAATGGGGAGCAGTCAAAAGTGGTGTCCCCCAGGGATCTGTATTAGGTCCTCTGTTGTTTGTTATATACATAAATGACCTTGATTTAGGTATAACTAGTAGGATAAGTAAATTTGCAGACGATACCAAAATGGGGAGAACAATTGATTCAGATAGAGATATAGAGTGCCTCAAAGGGATCTAGATACCTTACACGAATGGTCAGTAAATTGGCAGATAAAGTTTAACATTGACAAATGCAAGGTATTAAAGATAGGGAAGATGCATACAAATGTTAAATATAAACTAGCTTATGTGGAATTAGAAAACTCGAATTGTGAGAAAGATCTAGGTGTGTTTGTTAGCAATGATTTGAAGCCTAGACAACAGTGTATAAACGTTCGAAACAAGGCAAACAGGATTCTCGGGTTCATCTCAAGGAGTGTGAGTAACAGAACTGCTGATGTTATCTTAAAACTTTACTTGTCATTAGTGAGACCCCATATGGATTATGCTGTTCAATTTTGGTGTCCTTATTACAGAATGGACATAGATTCATTGGAGAGAGTACAACGTAGAATGACAAAAATGATCCATAGTATTAGAAATCTTCCGTATAAAGAAAGGTTGAAGAAATTAGGCTTACATTCGTTAGAGAGACGCAGAGTTAGAGGGGATATGATAGAGGTGTTCAAGTGGGTTAGTGGGATTAACAAAGGGGACATGACAAATTTACTAAAGCTCAGTGATAGCGAAAGAACTCGTACCAATGGTTTCAAATTAGATAAATTTCGTTTCAGAAAAGATATAGGCAAATATTGGTTTGGTAACAGAGTTGTAGATGGGTGGAATGGACTACCAAGTGCTATAGTGGGATTAAAAACGATAGGGAGCTTTAAGATAAAATTGGATGAGCATATGGACGAGAGGGGTTGGGTGTGAAGGGGGATCAGCAGGGTTGGGCCAATCAGCGCTCTGCAGACCCCCGTAATCCTGCGTTAATCTCTGACCGTTTTGGTGAGATGATCCTCAGGGTATTAGAGTGTTGAGCCTATAATTGGGCTTTGTAATTGGGGTTGTGTGGGACAGGGATCTGCCTTGCTTAGGCCAATCGGCTTTCTGCAGACTCCCATTTTCTTATGTTCTTATGTTCTTATGTTAACACTTACTCTCACTGTCTCTCATAACCAACACTTTCTACGACCAAGATTTAACAGGTCTGAATGGGGTATATATCCCTTAATTTTTGTGTGTGATGAATGTTGCATGCATTCGATTCGATACACTGAGGAGAGTTGATGGTAGAACTGTCTATTAAACCTTAATCTTTAGTTGGGGGTTTGTAAACATGAGAGTCTGGGATCACAGACAGAGACAAAGGAGGGGGAAGTGAGAAGGCGAACACTGCTATTCAGGGGCTCGATATTCAAACCTTACTATAAGTTAACACCCACTTTGATTTTAATTGACATAGAGTTCTACACTTAATTGATTGAAAAATTAGTGTATAGAGTGAAACAAACCGTTTATAGTATGTATGGTATTGCATAAATGGGACAATCTGAATGGAATGATAAACAAAAAAATCAGTAACAGTCGCAACACTATTCCAGCCAATATTTGCCTTTTGTCCTTTCCTTATCTATTAAAAAGGCCCGACTGCCGTAAGTGAATTGAGAACCTATGACAAGATGGTAGAGGGCACGTTGATGTGTATGACAATGATGGTGAATATGTTATCCTATATACTGTTTGAGATTAGATTTAATTACGGTATCATCATATTCAAATCACAGTAAACCTTGGTCGTAGAGAGAGAGAGAGAGAGAGAAGATCCCTATAGCCGAAATTGTTGTAACCGACGTTGTATGTAAACTAATTTTGAGAATACAATCATATTATATTAAATTCCTAAAACATTTTAAATGTTGGCCATTGTAAGAGTGTGCAATTTTGGCTTGGCTATAATTTACAAGACATGAGAACATACGTTGCTAATCACTAACTAGCAGCCAGAGGAGAGGAGTAAGGTGGGGGAGTTGGGGATTGTTTGGGGGTGGAAGGTGGGGTAGACTTGGACACACTCCCCCCTTCCACCTGCCCAGGGTGGAGTAGGGGAAGGAAGGACCCACCCCTGAGCAACTTTTAGTATGCGTGAGTGTACATAAAAAAAGTGGAAAATTCGCTTGTAGAGCGGAATTCTAGAAAAAGATGAAGCGCCAGAGGACACCAGGAGACCCTCGCCTGTGTGGCGAAAAAACGCATGTAAACATAAATGTCGAGTCAACTTGTCAAGGGAATGTGTGCCGACACAGGTCTTCCATGACCCCCCCCCCACCCCATTCCCCCGATCCACCTCGAGGACATCAGTGAGACCGAAACGAAAAGGAACTGACAAAAGTGTGAATCAGGCGACGAAATACAAGACCACCAACTATGGACACTTTGAAAAAACAAGTCAGAAGGCCTTATAGGTCAAGTGGAGACCAAAACAGCATGTTTGAAAGAGAATAAAGGCTGTATACCCATGTTTTTACAAAAGCAGAATCCGGAGAAACTTCATGCTCAAGTCTTGTAAAACTTCGACACATAGTCATATGAAAAACAAATACAACAAAAAACACAAAAAAGGGGAAAAGAAACACAATGCATCACGCGGGAAGCATACATCCCCCCAAGTTACGTTAAGGGTTATTAAAGTGAACACGAACCCGAAAAGCGAGGGTAGAATAGCGCACTCAACGACCGCTACGAGGCGCTGAGGACCAACCACCCCCGAGGTAAACAATATAATTCAACACGTCTCCAGCACTAAGCGCACACCAAAAACACGCTATGAATACGAAAAAGTGCTACCTACATCACTGAAACGTCCTTCTATAACCTCAAGAGCCTGAAAAGGCTCACACTAAGCGAAGGGGCAGGCAAAAACAGGCACTCGCGGAACACAGAAAAAGGCGTGTGTCATCGACGGTGTGCGCGAAGAGACTGATGCTGTTACATGTACTGGTGCAGGCTCATAGAAAATGGAGCATGGCTAAGAGAAGAGCAGCTAGATTAAATGTGTAACTATAACTTTTTCTCTCTCCTTCGCTTTCTCTTCCTTCTTTAGTCGTCTCGGAGTATATACAACATGCCTAGTAGTGAATTGAGGTGCAACTCTAGATATATTAGTACTTCGCGTGAGTTCCGATAAATCAGCCCGCTGTGGTAGCGGCTGAGATCATAAGCCCTACGTTTGATACTCCGAGACTGCTACCAAATAAGAGGTTTTCCTTATTTGATTATAAGGGAGGTGGTCAAATCTCCCAATATATATATATATATATATACACCGGTATATATATATACTGTATATATACTGTATATATATTGTTATGTTTTTGGAACGAGGTGAAATGACACAAACAATATATTAAATATGAAATTCAAGACTGATGTCAGAACACACTCAAAATATCCAGGTTCAAGGAAAACTAGATTAAACATTCTTAGTTTAATTAAAGGTAAGTATTATGATTATAATCTATATAATATTTTCGGTTGTCTGTGTGTGTGTCTGTTCTTAATAGGCGACCGCAGTTTTTAAGCTAGAGTGTTCATACTTGGTATGCATAGTAAGGGGGTCCCTAGGCAGGTTTTAGTGAAATAATAGAACTCCCTAGGGTGAAAGGGACGGAGAAAATGGGCGCGAAATCGGAAAAAGGGCCGTTTGGGGCAGAAGGAGGCCTCCGATCGAAAAGGTGTATGGAACGAAATTGTTCGCAGCCCCCCAAAACGGGGGTACAGATGAGGTCAGATCCAAAATCGGAGGTCATTTAGCGGCCGAAATCGAGGTCGCCGTTTAATGAGGCACAGGGAGGTCGAGGCCGGTGATTATGGTAGTAGTAGTATTGTGATGATTGTGGTAGTAGTGATTGATGATGGTGTTTATGGTAGTAGTAGTGGTGGTAGTAGTGATGGTGATTATGGTGATTACCCGGGCAACGCCGGGTACCCCTGCTAGTGTAACAAAAAAATCAGTCTCTTCAGGACAAGCAATAAGAATATAATGCAGTATGATTATTAGAAAATATCAAAGTGAAAAAATAAATAACTGTATACCTTTACTGAAGCAATGCAAGGTAAAAATAGCACGCTGAGTCATAGGTACTTGCCAATATCCCTTTACCAAGTCAAACTTACTGATGTACTGTGCTTTTCCAATCCTATCCATACAATCTTCCATGAGAGGTAGGTGTCTGTTTTGGTGATTTGGTTAACACGTCTATAGTCAATACAGAGCCGTTGTGATCCACCTGGTTTAGGAACTAAGGTGACAGGAGAACTCCACTCACTTTGGCAGGGCTCAATCATCTTGTGGGTGAGTAGGTAGTCAATCTCCTTCTGGATCATGGGAACCTGTAAGGTATTCACACGGTAGGCTGGCAGCTTAATTGGCTTCGCATCTCCAACATCAACATCGTGCATCAAAATGGTTGTTCTTCCTGGAGTATCTCGGAACAGTTGATGGTATTTCTGGAGTAGAGCCGTGAATTCCTGCCTCTCCTCAGGGGTTAGATGAGATAACTTAGTCTTCAGATCACTCATGATAGCAACATTTTTCCCCAGGCTATCGCTCAAGTTCATACTGCATGGGAGTGCCTCACTTTCGGGGTCTTGAGGAACAGCTATGGTGCAGACGGGTTTATCAGGGTCTCTCCTGTGGTACAATCTTAGCATGTTGACGTGACAAAGTTGTTTGCTCTTCCTACGATCTGGCGTGGCAATAACGTAGTTTACATCACTGGCTTTCTTCTCCACCATGTACGGTCCACTAAACTTGGCTTGAAGAGGTTGTCCATGTATTGGCAGCAGAACTAGGACCTGATCACCAGGCTGAAACTGGCGCACTCTTGAATTCTTGTCATACCATGTTTTCATCTTCTGTGCAATTCCCAAATTCTCTCAAGCTAGCTGGAATGCTGTTCATAATCGTTCATTGAAGTTCGCCACATATTCCAGCAGGTTGACGTCATCCGATTCCGACAGCCAAAACTCCTTCAACAACTTCATTGGCCCTCTAACTTCATGCCCGAAGAGTAGTTCAAAAGGTGAGAGGCCTAGTGATTCATTTGGAGACTCTCTTGATGCAAACAGCACAAAAGTAAGACCTTCATCCCAATCTTTCTGGTATTCCAAGCAGTACTTTCTCAGTACAGATTTGAGTGTCTGATGATATCTCTCCAGAGCTCCCTGTGTTTGAGGATGATATGCAGAAGACGTGATCTGTGTGATGCCCAACTCTTTCAAAGACTGCTTTAAAACACTGGACATAAGATTGCTCCCTTGATCTGACTGTACTTCCTTAGGCAATCCAAATCTGGTGAATAACCCAAGCATTTCTTTCACTACATTCTTCGCCGAAATATTTCTGAGAGGGATTGCTTCAGGGTTACGAGTAGCCATATCAATAAGTGTCAGCAAATAGGAAAACCCTGAAGAAGTCTTGGGAAGAGGTCCTACAATATCAACTAACACCCGAGTGAATGGCGCCTCAAAGGGAGGAATGGGAACGAGTTGTGCATCTTTCTCTTTTTGATTACACTTCCCCACAATTTGACAGGTGTGACAAGATTTGCAATACCAGGAAAAATCCTTAAAAATACCTGGCCAGTAAAAATGCTCAGAATACGGGCTGCAGTCTTCCTCACTCCCATGTGTCCTGCCAAACTGGAGTCATGAGCCACCCTAGTGATATCCTACCTTCAGACTTGAGGGATGACAATCTGATGCACAACCTCCCATTCACAGTCTGCTGATGACGTTGGGGGTCTCCATTTTCTCATTAATACTCCTGACTTAATATAGTAACAAGTAGAAGCACTGACTGACTCTTCCTCACTACAAGCAGAACTAGCTAAACCTTCCAACTCTGGGTCAGCCTGCTGCAACTCTACCAACTCACGAGGTGACAAATTATCCACACTGCGGGGAACTGCTTCATCCTCTGAATGGCTTAAATTAGCAAGGAAAGTATCAGCCAAGAGAACATCATCATCATCATTATCCTCTAAATCACTAGTAACTTTAGATTTTGCCCTAGTGACAGCACATGCAGGAAACACATCAGAGGAGCCGTCCTCGACTCCAGCCACCGGCTCACTAGACAACCGAGGAGCTGGACAAACCCGACCCCCAGCAATGTCGTTGCCAAGGAGAAAAGTCACACCAGCCAAAGGAAGTGTCTCAACCAATCCTACCGTAACTGGACCTTGAACAAAATCAGACTCAAGATTCACTCTGCACAGAGGGACAGACAAATAATTACTCCCTAAACCCTGCAACATTACAGTTTTACCAGAGGAATTATTGGAGCCTAAAACGCTGGTCACTAGTAGGGATTGGCCAGCACCTGTGTCTCATAAAATGTTAACAGATTTCCTGTCACTGCCATTAAGTGAACTGACAAAACCATCAGACAGGAAATTTGCATAGGAACTCTTGAGAGTGTCATCCAAATCACTGCTCAAAAGAGGAGCTTTATCAGTAGAGCTTACGTTACCCTTCAAAGCACTCAAAGCATATACAACAGAATTACTGCTCAAAAGAGGAGCTTTATCAATAGAGCTTACGTTACTCTCCAAAGCACTCAAAGCAGGTGAAACAGAGTAATTTATAAGGCATTGGGAACTCTCAAGAGTGGACACCAGGCCAACTGACTGAACATTTGCAGGTTTATTATTAGCATCACGCTGTTTCTCAAAACATTTGGAAGCAGAACTAGTATTTTCTTCCTGAGAAGCATTTTCTTTACTCTCCCTCCTTATTGTGTTACCTGTACAAAGTTTGTGAGTGAGAACATACTCATCAGCTAAGATTACAGCATCAGGTGACCTAATTCCAGTCTGTTGCATACGGTACTTAGCAATTACAACTTGTGCCTGTGCTTGTTGTGCCTGTGCTTTCTGAATACGAACCTGAGCTTCAGCTTGTACTTGAGCTAGTTGAATCCTGGCCAATTAAATTTGTTTATAAATGTCAACTGAAGGAGTTAGATTAAATAGTTCTATGTTAATCATGTCAACAATTTCATATTTAGTAGCACTAGGAGAATGAGCAATCTGCAGGTAATGTGCAACAACTTTGAGTTAATTTTTCTTCCTACTTTCTACCTCAACAACTGTCTTAACACTCTCTACAATTTTGTTTAGCTTCCTCAAAGGTAGAAATAGTAGAAAACATCATGATGATTTAGATATCACAAGCAAATAATTTAATATATTCTTAAACAAGTCCCAAGGATCCTGGCTCACGGTCACCAATGTTATGTTTAGGGGCGAAGTGAAATGACACAAACAATAGATTAACCCTTTACCGGGCACTCATAGATATACTTATATTATCGATTTTTTGACCCTAGACCATGAAAGTAGACAATTTTCTAAGACATATTTACTTTTGAATTTTTTTCAAAAATGTTGATTTTGAGGTTGCAAATTGAAATTTGTGAAGTGACTATATATGGTCACTTGCCGGTCTATGGTCATAAAATTTCAGAAAGTTGCAATATTGAAAACAATAAATATGGATAAATAAACACTCTACATGACAGTAAAATCATTGTTTTATTTAAAAAACTTATCAAAAATATATTAGAATAAAAATACCTTACATTATAGTTGTTTGTTGACCAAGTACTTTTGTACCCGGATTTCCCACCTCTTTTCAACATTCCTTGCCTCTTGAACCTAGGCAACACGTGTGTGGTAGTCCTTGAAGCAGTTCCTGTCGGCGTTGAGACACAGGTGTACCTTGCACACCTGGCAGAGCACATTAGACCGGATTATATTACCTTTCCGGCTACAGTGCTTGCAGGTCTGCCGGGTGACATACAGTGGGACGTGGAAGAGGGTCCTGTCAAACCGCACCATAGTGTCAGGCACTTGGCTGCGCTGACCACGGATGGGTTTGGGTAGGTCGATGGCATTGTTGTCGGTGTTGGGGCTGGAGGTGTTGGGGTTGGAGGTGTTGGGGCTGCCAGGTGACGAGGACAAGGAGCTCCTCAGAGGCCGAGCGATCATGGACTTCTTGTTGCTGGTGCAACGGAACACATGTATCCTGAAGTCCTTGAGGCACATTCCCTTTTCGCCTAGTGACCGGCAGTCCCGCCTGTAACACAGCCATGCATTGGTCAGGCAGAGGTCCACACAATAGGCAAAGAGCCTCATGTACCACCTCTTGGACTTCATGGGGGTACGATACAGGTGCACCAGCATGTCACTCTTGTCGATGCCCCCCATGTTTGCATTGTAGCTCTTGATAACATTGGGGCAATCGACATCCTCCTTCTTCTTGGTGTCCTTGCTGTACCTCTTGCACTTAGACACTGGCTCCAGCCCCAGGTCAGTGGACAGTACAGTCACAGCCTTGTTGTCCTTCCACCTCAGAGCCAGGATGCCATCATCGGTGGTTAGGTAGTCATAAGTACCACGAGGGACAGCCTTCTTCTCCATCTCCTTGGCTGACTTAAGAGGAGGGTTGCCGATCCTGTTGTCCCTCGCAGTCCCTGTGTACCTGATGTCTCTCGCCTGCAGGTACCTCACCAGCTCCAGACTCGTGAAGAAGTTGTCGGCAAAGATGGCTGTGGTACTGGATGAGGTCATGGTGCTGGCTAGAACTGACACAATCTGGCTGGTGGCTCCGAGGGCCTCTTGTTCTGGAGTTAGGGGGATACCGTGGGAAGGTAGAGTAGTCTTCCCCTGGTAGAGGACCATGTCATGGATGAAACCATCCTCCGAGGCTCTGGAGAACAGTTTGAATCCCCACTTGTCAGGCTTGTTCTTGATGTACTGCCTGAGATTCCCTGCTGTCTTTCCCTTGTATCCCACCATGACCTCATCGATGGACTGCTTGGGTGTTTGAGGCTCACTCCTGAAGGCATCGGTCATGAAAGTGAAGAGGGGACGGACCTTGTAGAACCTGTCGATGGTGCCACCCAGCTGGGAGTTGTCATTGAAGTGGATGGTTCGGCGGAGTAGTCGGAAACGCTTCGATGACATGAGGTCGGCCACCTGAGGAACCCGAGTGTACATAGCCCAGTAGTCGTCCAGGGAGGGACACTCTACAATACCCATGTACTTCATGGTGGTGTTCATCAGTATCCTACTGGATACTGATGAACACCATCATCTCTTCCTCAGTGGTCGAAAAAGTCGTGGCGATGTCCTTCTGGGTGGCATATAAGTTGGTCTGGTAGGTTATAATTATGTTTCATTACCTGTGGAGTTATGAATCGGGCAAAATACTGGTGAGGAGCCTCGATGTACTGAGGAGGTTTGTGGTGATAGGCGGGCAGGGGTTGGTTCTGGATGTCCACCTTCTTCCAGGTTGTGGGCCGTGCTTGGGACTTCTTACCCTTACCCTTAGCCTTACCCTTGGATGTGTTAGCCTCTAGCAATACCTCCATAGCCTCCTCCTCATCCTCCTCATCCTCCTCATCCTCCTCATCCTCAAGCTCCTCTGGTACTTCCTCAAATGCAGGTCCGACACACTTCCTCTTGGGGTTCGGTTCATCCGAAGCGTGAGGTGTGTTGACATCGTGGGGTGGTGGCAGCATGAAGTCCGGGTCAGCGACGTCGTCGTCATCCATGAATTCATCGTCGCTGATGTTAGGGTCGGCAGGCACCACAGTAGCCTCACAGCGGCGGGCCCGCTTGTAGAAGAGTCCTGTCAGTAACTGAAAGAGAAATAATTTGTTAGAAATGTATCCAAAAAAGTCAATACACGAATAAAAAAAAAAAAAAAAAAAAAATATATATAATATATACCGGTATATAAATTATATATATATATATATATATATATATATATATATATATATATATATATATATATATATATATAATTATATATAATTATAATTATATATAATTATATATATATATAATTATATATATATATATATATATATATATATGACATATATATTATGCATATATATAATAACAAATATCTTTAGTAATATCACAAAATGTATATATAATAATTATAATATAAATAAATAGCGTACAATATGTTCATTATAATGAACATTATTTGAATGTAGAATTTGACCCAAAAATGTAATAATATATGAAGAAATTTGGTTAAAATATAAAAAAAACACACATAATTAATTATTCACTAATGAAAAACACATCAAAATATGGCATTGTTGTCACTGGAGCATGTATTAATGTGCTACACAACTTTACCCACAACCCATAATGAATTGTGGAAATTATATATTTTTTTTTTTTTTTT
This sequence comes from Lithodes maja, assembly GCA_037953745.1. Lineage (NCBI taxonomy): Eukaryota > Metazoa > Arthropoda > Malacostraca > Decapoda > Lithodidae > Lithodes > Lithodes maja. The sequence goes on along the minus strand of JBAKBP010006797.1, from coordinate 12,295 downwards.
TTTTTTTTTTTTTTTTTTTTTCTATATTCCAACTTACTTCCTCTCGGGCATAGGCCGAGAGCCTTAACATTCACCGCTTTACAATGAACAGTGAAGCCCGTGAGGTCTTGTTCCAGTCTAGGGAGTGAGACATGTGAAGCACGTAGAGTACAACGAGCACCTGCCATCTTGCCTTCACATGAGGCACGGTGCTCACTCATGGCCCGAAACGACCCCATCTCTGAAGCCATCTCGTTCCCGTGCTTCACTGTCTCACCCCCTACACTCGGACTCTCACACTTACACACACACAACGCCCCCTGTTGAGCAGATAACTCACCAGGCATTGCACCCCTATAGCATATTTTGAATATGGGAATATTCATACACTGCTATTTAATCAGGGAACAATGAGGGTATTTTATTGACGTTTCGGTGGGCTTGTGGTAATGCACTGATACTAGGTACAGCACTAATTCCATCCCAATAATATCTTCCCATTGATACATCGGGATTTGAACCCGGGACCTTTGGATTACCAGGCCAGTGGCAAGACCACTCCACCACACCTATATATATATATAAAGAGTTATATCTAGTTATAAAAAACTATTAGTGTCAATAAAAAAATTATGATAGACGGGCCAAATGTCCATATATGGACATCTGAAAATTACGATAGACGGGCGTATGTCCATATATGGACATACGATTTTTCACTCGTGGATTACATCAATTTCTATAACCCTCACGTAATTGACACCAATATCATTCGATAGCACATTTATTCTATTGTACAATGTTTGGGTTTCATCAACTTACCGGCATTATGTCGGGTGGTAGGGTCGTGGGCGTGGGAGCAACTTTGGGCGAAAGTGCGTCTCTGACAAAGGTTGGAGGAAGACTGAAGTTCCCTCGGCTCTGAGCGAATGGTGAGCTGGGGAAGCTCTGACGTCAGTGTCTTGGGTTGTGACGTGATGCATCCTGATTGGCTGGGAGGCGATTGCACCATGTTTCGACATCTGCGGGCGGCTGGGGGACGCCATCTTTGCCACCCGTTTAAGTTACCATATATGGTCACTTGCCCGGTAAAGGGTTAAATATGAAACTCAAGACTGATGACACAGCGTTGGTGGCGGATTCTGAGGAGAAATTGAAGCGGGTAGTCAAAGAGTTTGGAGTGGTTTGTGAGAGGAGGAAACTGAAGGTGAACGTCAATAAAAGTAAAGTAATGGTGTGTAATAGGGGTGATCGTAGGGTGAATCTAGATGCAAGGCGGGATGGGGAAATATTGGAACAAGTAGAGTGTTTTAAATATCTAGGAGGAACGATAAGCAGGAGTGGAGGTATGGAAATGGAGGTAAAACAGAGAGTGTGTGAAGGAAGGAAGGTTTTCGGAGCAATGTATGTGGAAGACGAGAAATCTCGGAATGAAAGTAAAAACTGCAATGTATCAAGGAACTGTTGTGCCAACAGTGATGTATGGGGCTGAGACATGGGCTCTGAAGAAAAATGAGAGAAGAAAGCTGGATGTGATGGAGATGAGCTGCTTGAGGAGTATGTGTGGAGTTACTCGTAGAGACAGATTGAGGAAAGAAGATACATAGGAGAGTGGGGCAGCAGGAACATTTGTCAGCCAGAGTGGACAGAAGGGTGCTGAGCTGGTATGGTCATGATGAACGAATGGGAGATGAAAGACTTACAAAGAGAATATGTGAGTCAGATACAAGTGGAGATAGAAGGGCAGGAAGACCCCCATTGTGATGGAGAGACTGTGTAAGACAAGCTTTGGATGATAGAGGAATGACTATAGATCAGGCAAAGGAAGTGGTAATAAACAGGAATGAATGGAGAATGCTTGTGAATAGTTGAGTGAACACGTGGTCATTTGTGGTAAGGGGTCGGGCGCAAGTTGGACTAGATAAAAGTCCATCAGGCGCCTGGCCGGGGAGACGATTAATATGAAGGGTGCGCCTGGAAGTGTGGTGGGCGGGCTTGTGGCTTTGGCTCCGCTGCATGTCTGCCTACCGAGATCGGAGCCTCTCCGGGTGGTCGGGGGCTGGGGGAGTGCTGGAGCAACCTTGGTGACCCTGGTCTCTGAGTATTCTCCTGGGTGATCTAGATGTTTGTGAATCTTGTGTTTTGTCTGTGTTTGTTCGTTGTTTTGTGTTGTGTTTTTTGTTTTCCCTGTTCTTGCTCTGTCTCGAGTCGGCCACACCCAAGAAAATGAAAACAAAAAAATAATAAAAGAGTAATATAGAAAATATAAATGAAGAATAGGAAAAGTAGGGATTGGGCCTGAGCATATAGCTAGAATAGAAGAATGATGCCAGAACACACTCAAAATATCCAGGTTCAAAGAAAACTAAATTAAAAATTCTTAGTTTAATTAAAGGTAAGTATTATAATGTAACAATAAAATCAGTCTCTTCAGGACAAGCAATAAGAATATAATGCACTATGATTATCAGAAAAATATCCAAGTGAAAAAATAAATAACTATATACCTTTGCTGAAGCAATGCAAGGTAAAAATAGCTATATCTATAGCTATTTTCTTGCGGATATTTTCTCCACCAACTCAACCTTAGATGAAATAAATCAAGATGTCCCTGTACTTAATTTTAATTCGCCTGAAATTCCCTCTCTTAAGATCCACACCAGACATGGTGTGCAGAATCTCTCAGTAGATAAGGCTCCGGGTCCAGATGAAATTCCTCCAATAGTACTTTAGAATTGCTCCTTGGTGCTCGCTCCTGTATTGGCAAAATTTTCCGCCTATGTACAGTACTCATACCTCATGCTTCCCAGTACCCTGGAAAGAAGCAAACATCCATCCAGTTCCTAAAAAAGGTGCCTCTTCAGATCCATCAAACTACAGACCAATAGCTATAGCTTCCACTCTTGGTAAAGTCTTTGAAATTATATTAAATAATCACATAATTAAGCATCTTGAGAATAATAAATTAATCAGTGATAGGCAATATGGTTCTAGACGATGTCGATCAACTGCAGACATGCTTTGCCTTCTTACGCATCAAATCAACCAAGCTACAGACCAACATGGTGAAACACATACAATAGCACTGGATATATCAAAGGCATTTGATAGAGTCTGCCATCAATCCTTATTGTCGAAGATGTCACACTACGGCCTTGCATCATTAGTTCCACTAATTTCTTCTTATCTTCATAACAGAAAAATATGTGTAATGGTAGATGGCCTTTATTCTCAATTTCACTCAATAAATGCTGGTGTTCCCCAGGGATCAGTTTTGTCCCCAATTCTGTTCCTCATTCATATCAATGATCTCATATCTACCACTCATAATCCAATACATTCCTAGCAGATGATTCAACACTCCACAGTTCCTTCACATTTACCAATTCTTTCACCCAACCCGATCTTATAAATTCAAAATAAACACTGCAATTTCTCTGAACCAGGACCTTTCTAGAATTAATGGATGGGGACAAAAGAATCTAGTTTCCTTTAATGCACAGAAAACAAAGTACATTCAATTTTCTAACCGACAGAATCTCACTGACTCCCATATATTTTTTAATGATGTAAATATTCCCACTTCCCCTAGTATTGACATTGTCGGTGTAACATTAACTACTAACTTGAGCTGGACACATTATGTTAGAAGCATTGCTAAGAATGCCTCTAAAAAACTGGGACTCCTGTACAGAGTTCGAGAATTCTTCACTGACGAGCAGTTGGCCGTAATATATAAAAGTCATGTGCGTTCTCAGATGGATTACTGTTCACCTCTGTGGGGTGGCAGTGGAGTGGTTGCATTGAGGCAGTTGGACAAAATTCAAAATAAAGCTATTAGATTAATCAATAACCCTGCAATCACACAGGACCTTCCTACATTATCCATACGAAGAAACGTTGCATCCCTTGCATTATTCTACAGATATTTCACAGCAATTGTTCCGAGGAACCTTCCTTCAATTGTGCCGCCTCTCCACATCTTTCCCGTAGAACTAGGGCAGCTGAGAGCACCCATGAATTTACACTTTCTCCTCCACAATGCAGAACTTCTGGCTTATCAGAATTCATTTATCCCCAGAGCTACTACTCTTTGAATTCACTTCCCTCGAATTGCTTTCCACAAACTTACAATCTACAAATGTTTAAATCCGTTGTTACAAACATTTTATGAATGGAGGATGCCTTTAGGCACATGGACCTTTTTGTTTTATCTGTGTTTTTCCTTCCTCCGTTCATTGTCTCTTAAAAAAAAAAAAAAAAAAAAAAAAAAAATCACATAAGAATTAATATTTTCTCAAGATCACTGGAAATGGTTAATATCTGTTTAATAACTTAAGGAAATCCAACAAAATTAATAAAAACAATACAGTAATTAATAAAACTATTTAAATGTGAATAAACACTAAAGTCAACACTTGAGAACATATTTCTTCTGAAAAAAATATAATAAAGGGTAACTAAATTTATCTGATCAAATCACAAACTTGGAAACTAATCACAAATAGATTTAATGCTTTACACTTATAAAATTAATGATAAAGCAATCAAAAGGAAATACAGAAATGATATGACTTCTGATAACAATTAATTGTTCATTAAGATAAACTTATAATAATACACAATATCACTAAGAATAATAACTAGGTTATGATTTGGGACACACTTATATACTCAACTCCCCAATCACAGAACAGGAATGCAGACTGCTCAAACGTTTGAAGGTAGCCAGGAGAGATATGTCACTTCACTAGGTATAATGGTCACTATGTACAGAGAGAGAACAGGCGTGATAGTCAGCTGGTCAAAGAGTCGAAACTGCAAGGACTCAGGGGGTATATATATGTCACCAGAGAAACTAGAATTTTCTACTACACACGTGAATGAAATGATGTAATGCTGGAAGAGACAGCCTGAATCCTGACAGGTCTAGAACTCTGGAGAGTCAAACACATGAGTGGGAAACTTAACTATTTTACTAATCTGGCTTACATAATTATAATCAATTTTAATTCTGGATTACATAACAATATATACACAGATTATATAGGTGTTGATAGAGAGGATAATAAAGTGTACGGAAGTTGCAATAGGAGAAGAACAGTGCGGTTTTAGGAGGGGAAGAGGGTGCGTGGATCAGATGTTTGCAGTAAGACAGTTATGCGAAAAGTATTTAGAGAAGCATAAGGAGATATTTTGGGCTTTTATGGACTTGGAAAAAGCGTATGATCGTGTGGACCGTGAAGCAATGTGGAAGGTGTTAAGGATTTATGAAATAGGAGGAAATTTGTTAGAAGCAGTTAAGAGTTTTTATGAAGGGAGCAGAGCATGTGTGAGAGTAGGAAATGGTGAGTTGAGTGAATGGTTTGAGGTAAAGGTAGGTTTGCGACAGGGTTGTGTAATGTCACCATGGCTGTTTAATATGTTTATGGATGGTGTGGTGAGGGAGGTGAAAAGGAGAACTATGGGAAGAGGATTGGGTTTAGTAGGAAAGAATGGTAGAGATTGGGAGTTAAATCAGTTGCTGTTCGCTGATGACACAGCATTGGTGGCGAATTCTGATGAGAAACTGCAACGGGTAGTCAAAGTCAAAGAGTTTGGTGTCGTTTGTGGAAGGAGGAAACTGAAGGTGAACGTCAATAAAAGTAAAGTAATGGTGTGTAATAGGGGAGAGCATAGGGTGAATCTAGATGTGAGGCTGGATGGGGAAATATTGGAACAAGTAGAGTGTTTTAAATATCTAGGAGGAACAATAAGCAGGAGTGGAGGTATGGAAGTGGAGGTAAAACAGAGAGTGTGTGAAGGAAGGAAGGTTTTCGGAGCAATGGGAAGTATGTGGAAGACTAGAAATCTCGGAGTGAAAGTAAAAAGTGTACTGTATCAAGGAATTGTTGTGCCAACAGTGATGTATGGGGCTGAGACATGGGCTCTGAAGAAAAAGGAGAAAAGAGGGCTGGATGTGATGGAGATGAGCTGCTTGAGGAGTATGTGTGGAGTTACTCGTAGAGACAGATTGAGGAATGAAGAGATACGTAGGAGAGTGGGGCAGCAGGAACATTTGTCAGCCAGAGTGGACAGAAGGGTGCTGAGCTGGTATGGTCATGTTGAACGAATGGGAGATGAAAGGCTTACAAAGAGAATATGTGAGTCAGGTACAAGGGGAGATAGAAGGGCAGGAAGACCCCCATTGAGATGGAGAGACTGTGTAAGAAAGGCTTTGGATGATAGAGGAATGACTATAGATCAGGCAGGGGAAGTGGTGGTGGACAGGAGTGAATGGAGAATGCTTGTGAATAGTTGAGTGAACACGTGGTCATTTGGAGTAAGGGGTCGGGCGCAAGTTGGACTAGATAATAGTCCATCAGGCGCCTGGCCCGGGGAGACGATTAATATGAAGGGTGTGCCTGGAAGTGTGGTGGGAGGGCTTGTGGCTTTGGCTCCGCTGCAGGTCTGCCTGCCGAGATCGGAACTTCTCCGGGTGGTCAGGGGCCGGGGGAGTGCTGGAGCGACCTTGGTAACCCTAGTATCTGGGTCTTCTCCTGGGTGACCTGGATGTGTGAGAGTTTGTGTTTTTTATCTGTGTTTATTTTTTGTTTATGTTGTTTTTGTGTTTTCCCTGTTCTTGCTCTGTCTTGAGTCGGCTACCCCCAAAATGGGGATTGGGCCTGAGCATATAGATAGATAGATAGATAGATATATGTATAAGCTCGATATACTGTATAAGTTTGATTAGCGTTTTTCACTAGGGTAATTAATTTGGAAATTATTCTTGTTTAATTTTATTGATTCGTGCTTATATATTAGTCCATACAGATATATAAACAACCTTACTAGTTTTCTTTATGAGCCTGGTCCCCTCTTATAGAGAATATTCCGGAATCAGTATATCAACCAGCAATAGTCTGGCACGTACTCAGCCTGCAAAAGCTATAAATAAGTTTTTGTTTTTACGCATATGAAAGTGGATTTCGGGACCCTGCTTTTGCAGGATTGTAGAGGAATGCTGGGGCGAGTATACCATGGGTCGAACTTAAAATACATACATTTTATTTTTTTGGTGGGTTTTTACAGGCCGATACTCTTAAGAATACATGATGATCACCTTAAGAGATCAGAGTTTTGCCTTCAATAGTACAATCGAGTAGTTATTTTGTCTACGGGTTTAATGGACGACATATCTAGTAAAAACACAAGTGAACTGGAAATATTGGGCCCAAGGTAGCCATACACGTTTCAGTGAGGCAGGTAGATATTGTCTTGGCTTAAAACACAGATATATAATGGCCTATAAACCTCAACTCGCATTGAACACGACTTAACTAAGATGATAATTCAAAACAAAGAAATAAAGATATGCAAGGGATCTAAGACACCTATGACTCTGCTTAACCTTCATATTCATGTAATGTCAATGCATTCGCCATAAATTACTATGTAACAATATTGAATACACCTGTCCCTGTCTATTTTTCTTGTGCAAACATTAGCGTAACCATAATTTTATAACTTATATTGTCATGATGATATCTGTTCTAATTAGTTTTCAAGGGGTGTTTGGACTACATTATAAAGTAAAAATTCCATATAAGTTGACATGAATTTACAACCAATGTTAATTTTACTGTAAGCTATTGTTGGAATATTTTCCTTTTCAATACTACCTTGCATATCTTTAGTATCTAGACTAAGTGATAAGTTTCCTATCCAAAAATACTAAGGCTAACAGTTGCTAGAATGAACAAGTAGCCTACAGCCACGTTCAAACATAGTAAAGAGGAAATACAATATACAGTATATTATGCATTACATGAACAAAGCCTTTTTATTAAGAATCAGATCAGTTTTGCTTAAGATTATTTCCTTCAATATCAAGAAGGGGAAATAAAGTTGAAATGAAGGTGTTACAGACGGTTTGATCACGACTGTATGTCACCATCCTGAGAGTTAATTGAGTTGGTGTGCTTCTGTGGCATGTTCTTGTTGGTGGTCTCCGGCAGGAACAAGACAAGGACGGCAGCCACCAGAGCCACCACACTGAACACTGCCGAGGGTCCCCACACCACAACCTCACCCTGTAATATATTGTTATGATTACTGGTGTATTACGCAGTATTATTATTAGAGGTCTACTAGGCACTATCAATATACTCCACACCGACACCTTTCCATTTAAATCATAGCCTTATTATACAATCTGTCCGCAGATACTCAGCACACTGATTAGTAGACATGCATAACCTAGGAAAGATATAGTTCTCTAACATAAATCAACACTAAATCCTAGTCTTTGTTCTATCATGCAAGAAATCTCCCTTGCCATATGTTTAAGCCCAAGTGTTATCAATAATATAGAAACATGTGTCACCACCTTTACCTAATTTCCCTACTATGTCCAATCATAAATACTTAGAGCCAGAAACACATTAAAATTTCTATCGATCTCAAACAAAACAATATTCTGCTATATTAAGAAGCATTACCACCTACAATAATCAGGTGTCGACCAGGCACAAGGTGTTCGTAGTCTAACCGGCATTACCGGCATGTATTGAGTGTTGTACACATGTGTGTGGGAGGTTCCTCTCACACCACTCTCCTAGACAAAGTTGAAAGGAAGGCCTTTCGTATCATTAACTCCCGTCCACTCACCAACTCTCTGTAATCTCTCTCTCTCCGCCGCAATGTTGCATCTCTCTCGCTATTCTATCGGTACTATAATAATCAGTGTTCCTCAGAGCTTTCCCAGTGTATACCACCTCCTTTATGTAGGGCACGTGGTACCCGTCTTGCAACTCAATCCCACCCCTACTCTGTGCATCTCTCCAACCCAAGAGTGAAACGTTACTCTCAAACTTTCTTCTACTCAACAGCTGAGCTCTGGAACTCTCTCCCAGAATCAGTCTTTCCCTCTTCCTATGACTTAAATTGCTTCAAACTCTGTGTGTCCAGGCATTTTGGCTCGAACGTCCCTTGATTTTGGCCCTGTCACTTTTTCAACTATGGGGGAGGCACTCGCTATAGGCAGTTCTGCCTTTTGTCTCCCTCGATCACATAGAAACAAAAAATATCGTATCGTGACGGGTCTTCATGCACCCCAAAATTTGTTAACATGTTAACAAATATTAACAAACTTCGTGGCGTCTTCCAATATCAGATTATGTTGTAGATGATTTGTAGCCGGTTCTCAACGCATAATATCATGTAATACAATAGTTAAGCAATTGTCTAGCGGTCGTTTCTATGATTAACCCGGCAAGCGCGATAGGCCTCACGGAAGGCATCCTATAGGGAACGCGATAGGCCTCACGGAAGCAAGACCATAAAAAAAGCCTTCCAAAAAAAAAAAGGGCCTATCAAAACAAAGGAATTTGTCTCTAGGTGAGATAATTCCCCTCCAGTACTCATCCCTGTAAATCTCACCCACCCGCCTCCCCTCCTTCCCCACCTTATTCACCTTATTCCCCCCTCCCTCCCCTCCTCAATTATCACCTATTTTTCCTCTTATTATCATCATTTATCGGTTATTTTTCTCTCCCGCGATAATGTAGCACAAGTGGGTTGCAGAAAAGAATCGTTATGTAACACCCAGACACCGGCCCACACCGCTCCGCTCGTCTCAGTTACCTCACAGACAGCGAGAGAGGAGGGTTGCCTGTGGCTCTCTCTCGCCTGAGATTATGACCGGGTGGCCAATATCTTCGTTTTTCACCACCCAAATGCTTTTCCCACTTATTTTAGCACTCTTGAAGGTTCATATATACATCATATATGTAAAATAAAAGCATACCGAAAACAAATAATGCTCTATATTGTAAATATAACGAATTCTGTCAGAATCCAAGGCTAGAAATGCACAAATAACTACCCTAGCCCCTAGGTCTATTTCGCGCTTGTCAGGTTAAGGGATAGAAAGTAATACAGTACCGTGATTGTTGTAAGTTAAGGAATATGAATTAAGTTATAAAATGCCTTTCATGCTTTTATATGAAATTAATATGGTCTTATGCAGTATATATGAATATTATCATATGTATTATTGCATTAAATCATCGCATCAGCAAATCCGGTGCGGTACGATATTTTCAGAGCTCGCGGCAGCAAGCTAGCATGGCTGGCGTTCCGAGAGACGGAAGCCAGAGCGTTTATAGACTTTACCCAGTAACCGTCTTTTCGGTTCGTTGAGCTATAGTGCCTACAATACAGCAAATGGCTAGAATTGACCACATATCATTTTCATAGACGTTCTCACTGACGCTGTACTGACAGATAAGCTTTTTTTTCTCATACTCATGATTATTTAACATCAATTCTGTTTATTTTCCTCTGGACGAGCTTTAGTGCCGTCCACATATTCTTCCTTATCACCCGCCATCTTTACCGTCTTTTTTCCCAAACTTATCGTTGTGTGGATATATTGGTAAGATAATTCCCGGCATTAATTAACCTGATCTTTATAGTAAATTATATCTTTATGTGTTTGACCTTTAGATCTGATTTAGTGTAGTTTAAATATATTAATTTTACTAGTCATTCCATCACACATACAGTAGTAATTAATAGTAGCCCATCTTAGTTCATCTTAGGCACTTTGTAGTGAATCTTGACGCACCTTAATGCTTCACAGCGCAAACAAAGGCAAATAATGCAAATAAGTACAATGTAGCTAAGATGAGATGTGGTGTGGGTGTTGTTGATGGTGTGTGAGTGTTGTTGATGGTGTGTGGGTGTTGTTGATGGTGTGTGGGTGTTGTTGATGGTGTGTGAGTGTTGTTGATGGTGTGTGGGTGTTGTTGATGGTGGGTAGGTGTTGTTGTTGGTGTGTGAGTTTTGTTGATGGTGTGTGAGTGTTGCTGATGGTGTGTGAGTGTTGTTAATGGTGTGTGAGTGTTGTTGATGGTGTGTTGGTGTTGTTGATGGTGTGTGGGTGTTGTTGATGGTGTGTGAGTGTTGTAGATGGTGTGTGGGTGTTGTTAATGGTGTGGGTGTTGTTGATGGTGTGTGGGTGTTGTTGATGTTGTGTGGGTGTTGTTGATGGTGTGTGGGTGTTGTTGATGGTGTGTGGGTGTTGTTGATGGTGTGTGGGTGTTGTTGATGGTGTGTGAGTGTTGTTGATGGTGTGTGAGTGTTGTTGATGGTGTGTGAGTGTTGTTGATGGTGTGTGAGTGTTGTTGATGGTGTGTGGGTGTTGTTGATGGTGGGTAGGTGTTGTTGATGGTGTGTGGGTTTTGTTAATGGTGTGTGAGTGTTGCTGATGGTGTATGAGTGTTGTTGATGGTGTGTGAGTGTTGATGATGGTGTGTGGGTGTTGTTGATGGTGTGTGAGTGTTATAGATGGTGTGTGGGTGTTGTTGATGGTGTGGGTGTTGTTGATGGTGTGTGGGTGTTGTTGATGGTGTGTGGGTGTTGTTGATGGTGTGTGGGTGTTATTGATGGTGGGTGGGTGTTGTTGATGGTGTGTGTGTTGTTGATAGTGTGTGAGTGTTGTTGATGGTGTTTGGGTGTTGTTGATGGTGTGTTGGTGTTGTTGATGGTGTGTGGGTGTTGTTGATGGTGTATGGGTGTTGTTGATGGTGTGTGGGTGTTGTTGATTGTGTGTGGGTGTTGTTGATGTTGTGTGTGGGAGTTGTTGATGGTGTGTGGGTGTTGTTGATGGTGTGAGGGTGTTGTTGATGGTGTGTGGGTGTTGTTGATGGTGTGTGAGTGTTGTTGATGGTGTGCGAGTGTTGTTGATGGTGTGTGAGTGTTGTTGATGGTGTGTGGGTGTTGTTGATGGTGGGTAGGTGTTGTTGATGGTGTGTGGGTTTTTTTGATGGTGTGTGAGTGTTGCTGATGGTGTATGAGTGTTGTTGATGGTGTGTGAGTGTTGTTGATGGTGTGTGAGTGTTGTTGATGGTGTGTTGGTGTTATTGATGGTGTGTGGGTGTGGTGATGGTGTGTGAGTGTTGTAGATGGTGTGTGGGTGTTGTTGATGGTGTGGGTGTTGTTGATGGTGTGTGAATGTTGTTGATGGTGTGTTGATGGGGGTGTAGATGTGGATGTGAGGGGAGAAGAAGAAGGGGGGGGGGGGGTGAGGTAGTGGTGTGATAATGATTATTAAAGATATATAATGATTATTAGAAATATATAATGATTATTATAAATATATAATGATTATTATAGATATATAATGATTATTATAGATATAATGATTATTATAGATATAATGATTATTATAAATATATATTGAGATTAATGATATTATAATATATTTTATTATAGATATATAATGATTATTATAGATATAAATGATTATTATAGATATATAATGATTATTATA